>LLCD01000046.1:0-28209 GCA_001414355.1 Hymenoscyphus salicellus
TTCGGGCAGCCCAGAGCTGCACATGTCACCTTGTTCTAAGGCTTTGCTAGGGGAGAGGAACATGGACGCCCCCATATTCTTATCCTATCCCGGTGGGACCCGGGGCCAACATAGACGGTCCGTCTTCTAGGGAAGCAAGGGTGTTGGGCTCCAATTTCCTAATTAGTTACCTATCAGAAGCGATCCCAATATCGTAGGGGGTAGCATAACTTATGCCTGGTCAAAATCTTGAATAAGAAATATATGCAATAAAGCAGCCTCTTACTGCATCACCCACAATATCTGCCTTACTTCATCTTCTCACCGATTATATCTGCATACGCGCTCCTTCCTTCCACCTATCCACCAGGTTTGCTTGCTGTACGTACATCAGATGCATACCTCTTCTCGGTCGGCCAGTGATATTCCGCTGGTCTACAACCTTTCCCTTGTGATCTTTGGAATTGCAATACTGCAGTGTATGCTAGTATCTTTCTACATCTTTCGCGCCAACCGAATGACCGACCAAGCTAAACTTTCATGGATCCTCACAAACTCCATATTTCGCTGCATATACATTCTTTCTTTTTTGCTTGGTATTGGAGTTGTTATCTTCGGAAGGCTGTTCTCACTCTCTCCAAGTCAATTGGATTGGAGGTGTTTTCAGGATGTTCTACTAGCTTTGCTAGTATCCATTCCCAGGGTACATATTGTTTATGAGGTGCTTCACCTGAGAGACGTTCGATTATACAAGTGCTAATGCAATACAGTCACAATTCCTCGCGCTAGTAAAGGACTCGTACCGATACGTGGTCTGGACGGGATGGGGATATTGTGTAGTTTTATTAGTGGTACTTTTTAGGTGTGTCTCCTCTTTTGATTCTAGGAATTGACAAATAACAATTATAGCTTTATTGTGTTTGACATTGACAGGGCTATTACTTCAAAGATTTCACTTTCATTTTCTTTTGTAGAATACTTTGTCGTTGCTTTTGGGCATTTTGCCATTTATCGCCAATTTTCTTTTCTACCTCGAGGGCGACTTCTCGTTCTCTTTTATCTAAATATCATCATCTGTTTTATAGCGGGGATGGTTGCTCTCACACTTCTACTTCTCAACTTTGTGACTGGTGTTGATTTGATCCTCTTTCAAATGGTAAAGATAATACCCCGTCTAGTGGAATATGTTGAATCTAACATAATACGCAGGCTCACGCTATCACAACTAGTGTTTTCCTGCTTCGCTTCCTAGCATTTTATCACACGAGAAAAGAAACTACACCCTCTCCTTACTCTACTTGGAACTCGCCGACCTCAATTGGACTTAGTAGACTGCAGTGGAGGTAAAACCAAGGTCAAGGTCCAAGGCGGTGAACCTTGGGTCCAAGTATTCACCTCGCTTGTTGTTAATCAGAGACGAAGAAACGGATGTGCCAACACATGTGGATGCATGCGAGTTTGGATTTTTTGGCCACAGTCCGGTCTCCTTCACAAGCCACATAAACATGTTTACCGTTCGATTAATGAAGATTAAGCTCATGCAAAGTGAATCTGAATCCAACTATAACTCCTCACTCATGTATTTCATTACGTGACTCAAAATCTCCTGTTCTTAGGCCATCTTTAGAACTAGTAGAGGTTCCCATTAATTTTACTACGCTCGTTACGCTAAGCTTGATATTGCCTTTCGACAGACGGAATGATATATTGAAAAACATTAAAGCATAACTTAACACGTTTCCGGGCAATTGTAGTCGTCGACTTGCTAAGATATAGTTTTATTAGTGTAGCATGTATTTAACTAAATTACATTCTCGTTCCTCCATTCCACATCTCGGGACCTCCTATTATAACAATTTGACGATAATGACCAGCGATTTAAGGTCTTGGTGAATTTCGACTCCAGGTTGGTGTAATAGCTGGGGCGCGACAGTCACCTATAAAATCTCACAGGTCCAGGGAAAACTGACCACAATCATCTAATCTGTTGTCTCGAATTAGCTTAATATTCAGATGGTTTAGAAAGAGTACAAACCGAAATTCAATTGTAACTACTGATGGTGGACAACGTATGTGTGTGGTTTCGTAGGTGATACAATCAGCTCGAACAGTCCATCTAACATGCCTACACCTAAATTCAACCTGAGTGTAATTACACATGGCTACTTCTGTAATTTGGGCCGAGTTGTAAAGGAGATATTATTCTTTCTCATGATTAATATGGAAAGCGGTAAGTTATATCTCGAGTAGTGGAAAGCCGGGGGCATAATTTTGCCAAGTACCCCGAGACTTCACTGCTTTTTTGTACCGGAATTGGTTAAGCCACGGCTTTGGAGTTGGCCCTATCATGATGTCGTAATCCTTAACCATGTATGGCCAGACTCCACCCTTTCTCACCCCCTAGTCTCTCCTATTTTGACGAATTCTGTGGCGTAAACAAGCCCACCCCGGAGCATTAAGTGCATACACGGGCTGAATCCAATATTCTCATTACAGGGATTACAGTTGCCTTCATCTGCTAGGGTGGATGGTACGGCAGGCAAAGACTTTCATGCTTCGCAAAGACCCAAGCATTGAGAGGTTACCCGCTCCTTAAATAATCTCCATATCTGGTTTCCGGAAAGGAACTTCTCAATTTTGCGATAAGAGTCAAATACCTCCAACGTAATGGCCATACACCAGAATTCCCCCTATTATCGTTCTGTTAAGGCGAGTGAAAATTCGCTTCCTAATCCTGAGGTGGATGAGGCGAGCTTAAGTTTACTTCAGTATCCTCAGGCGAGCTAAGAGTTGAGTCCTAGAATTGATTTTCTACTTCCTCTTCCTAGGTTAGGTATTCGTGAACCAATTCTGTCTTTTTCAGCAGGGAATATGAATATTAGGACCCGGATGAGTCGGATTTTCGTCTAGAATATGATTGCGAAGGGATTATGGTAGGTTTTGATTGGAACACGATAGTGGTGGATCTGGATGATTTTTGAACTTTGCCTTCCCTGCTGAGCTGCTCAAGTGTCTCAAAAGAGTATGTTTAGATACAAGTGAACTGGTAGTTGCACAATGTGATTTGAAAGCCCCCAGTCATGTCTTGACTTTCTTTGACCAAGGCCCGCTTCCGTGACCATTCCTGCTTCTCCAAACTTCGCTTCATCCACCACTTTCTAATCCTCACGCGGTCCTTATTCTTCAGTTCCAAAACCCATTCCTTATAAATCCTATCCTTCTCTTGTTCCCAGTATTGAATAAGTTGGAAATTCCAATTCTCGAAATCTATATAACGTTTTCCAAGTTCAAGAAGGATTGGTTTCTCGCTCGGTTCTGTGTTTCTTTGAGAGGGTACACAAGTGTCCAAAGAATATCGGAAGAGTGTTTTGATTTGGAATTCGGCAGGAGTTCCCTCTGGGCCAAGAATGTCGATGAAGCTATAACTATCAATACCAGGTTGTTAGTTAAACTTAGATCACTTACTGAATTTCAGTATCATTAATTGATTTCCAGACCATTGAAAAATGTCCAACTCCACAGGCTCTCATGAAGGAAAAAAGCCAGTTCCACTCCTTGTCTGTGTCGCTTGGAAGAGAAAGTGAATTGGGATAACAAGTTCGAAAAGAGCCTTTCACTGGTCTACTATCCTTTATTGCCAAAGAATAAAATTGAATTTAAAACCGATCAAGCTTATGCTGGCCAGTGTAGGGACTGATCAAGACCTTAGGATTCATGGTTGTGTTGAGAGGGAGACACCCTTTTGAAAAATAGGACTTATACTCCGTCTCGCGTAGGGATTATCTTCTGAGCTAGTCTTAAATTGTACGAGTGGACAAAACAAGTGACATCAAAACGCCACAAACAAACCTCCGAGCTTTCCGCCAAATGGGATAAGGATTCTGGTAGGGTTTGGAAGCACAGACCATCAGAAGACAACACCAAACGGAGGAAGAGAGTGAGAAGATAGACTAAGAAAGAATGTGGTGGAGATGATATAGGTGTTGATCCAGACCATATCAAGGTACGTTTAGAATACTGTGACTAAGAAAGTATTAGACTAATACCTTTCCTTTCTTGCAGTCACAATCAGCAACCCTTTTCCAACATCATCCTCTACAAGACCCTCTTGAGAGCATCACCGCACGTTAGCAAAAGTTCCCCTCTGAACGCGAAGATCGAATCAAAAGAGACGCGATTCCCCCTATACCTCAAAATCCACGCTACTCGAACTTCCCCCTTTACAAAATCTACAACTTCGGATTAGCTCCAGGCACAAAGATTCAACGGAAGTGCCCAATCTCAAAGCCGAAGATGGGAATACAGCGGAGGAGTAGTTCAGACTTGGGAAGGAAGCAAGACATGACCGGAGATGGGGATACAACAGAAGAGGATGAAGAACAACAGCCAGATTCCGCTGCGGCAAAGAGCGTGAAGCGAGTCCAGGTCCAAAAATATTCCCGCGCTTTGTTGCCCGGTGCTATAACTCGCGACAGCAGTAACGGCAATCTTCTTAACGACGATCTTATGCACGCCAACGACAAGTTCAGCGAGGAACCATTCTCATGCGTGCAGTGCCAAATCAGTGGGAGCAAGTGTGATCGCCAGACTCCATGTGTTGTATGCACTTTCAAGCAATGTAGGTGTTTCTATCTCTCTAGCAAAGATACCTTTCAAGGGCCTCCAGCGAAAGACGGCAACCTAGAGGTGAAGGATGGAAACACACGGTGCGAGGAAAATAGAAACATGTATATCGCTTGTCTTCTACATCCACACTGTCGCAATAACAGCGTTACTACTCTTTTACAAGAGAAAAATAGGTTTGGACGGGGCGTTATCTCAAGTGTAGCAATCTTCAACAGTGGTAGAGCTAAGGGTATGGGGGTCGAGGCAACAGAAAACATTGTTCGAGATGAAGTGATTATGGAGTATGTAGGAGAAGTTTTATCAGAGCAAGCATTTGTTAAAAGGGGTTTAGGAGAATTGGATCAACCAGTAAGTATTTGTATAGATTTTTATTTATTACCGCCTAATAATTCAATGTAGGCAAGACGTGAGTCACTTTACAAGTATAAAAACGCACCCGGATACTGGCTCAATGGCCGTATTGAAAATATTGGTCGATATGTCAATCATTGCCCTCATAACCCAAATTGTCGGTTTGATGAATGGATAGTCGGTGGGCGTGTTCGTGTTATATTATCTGCTGGACAGGATATTCATAAGGGGGAGGAACTCACAGTGAAGTATGCGGATAAGGTTGAGTTTTCTGTGCAGTGCTGTCTCTCCAACGAACACGGATCAAGGGCTCAGTCAAGAGATAGAAATCGCCAAGAAGGCCCGGCCTCGCCTGAGAGAATTGCTGGCGAGGTGACCAGGAATTGGGCTACTGTAAACATGCCACCAACAAGGCAAGGCTCCATCTCGTCACTCTCGCCCCTCATGGAGGAAAATGAGATGAGGGATAAGAATGATGGGATAGAGCTACATCTGAGACCGCATCCCGCCACGAGAAGACTAAAACCGAGACGCACACAAACACGAATGTTCACGCTAGTGCCATACTATAACCTAATCAAGAATTTGTACCTGGACAAGTCAAAGCCGATTAAGGTTGTAACGCGGCAAATTTACGAGGAAATGCACAAACTCGAGGCCTTTTCGCCGGGCGGTAACGAGTATTCGCACATGTCCTCTATCAAAACTTATCTTCACAATTCTGGACTCACGTCTTTGAGAGAGATGGTTGGGGATTGGAAGATGGAACAATTACATCACGTTCGTGACCGGATCAAAGCCGCCTTATACGGAGACAATCAAGCCACTAATGACAAAATATACAACCAAATCAAGCAGTATATTAGTAACGACATAACTATAAGCGACCTCCAGACATTCCTCAATTACTCTAAACTTCGCGAAAACATACCGAAAAAGAATCCTTACAGTAAATTACTCGCACAGTATGCACCAGAAATCAAAAAAAGGGTTTTGAATCTGGAAGGGGCTTTGAGTATATTGAAATGGCTCCAAGAAAAACATTTTTTCCCGGAGCAGATTCAGCGAACACATCTCCAGAGATTTATATACAATTGGCTAGATATACATCTAGACAAGGAGTTCAAGACATATAACGCTTATTTTCAATTGATCACAAATCTTCGAGAAAACAGCGTAGAAGAAATTCTTCAGGAACTTAAGAAACAGAGTCTTGTTTCTGAAGATGAAGAGTCAAACAGCCTCGAAAATTTCATGATACGGATGAAGATTATACCATACTCGTGGGATGGAATGAATATGATTGAGAGTAATGATGAGGATTCGGACAACGATGAATATGAGAATGGGGGGGAAGAGGGGGGCGAGGATACTATAAGAATGGGGCGTGATAGTCGTGCTAGACACCAGAAGACTTCAACTTCAACAGACGCTGGATGTTTCCCCAATCACGTGGAGATTGTGAAACTCGCTCAAAACCCGTTATTTTGCTTCCATAAGATTTACCACTCTGTTCCAATCGGATTACTTCCGAAGGATAAAGACAAAAGAAGTAAATTCCTAGGAAGCTACACTAGACAATATGGACTCAAAGAATTGCGCCATTTAGCATACGAAAAACTGAAAATGGATCTTGCCCTATATGAGTCCATAATTAGAAAAAGATGGGAGGAAACAGAAGCAACGAGTGTTCTACGTCTCAAAGAAGTTTTCAAGGAGCTCAACCTTCCTAACCATTTGACTCCAAATCACCTAAAGAAATATGTTGTGATATCGAAAATTTGCAAAGGAGCCGCCGTTCCCGAGATGGAAGATGAAGATGTACAGGGGCGGACGTTCAATCTTGCTATACAACATGGGCAAATTTCAACAGTATATCAAAAATTCGCCGACCAACACGACGCTGAAGCCTGTTGCAAATCCACTTTCATCGCACTATGCGATGTTCTCCCTATGAAGATGACAGTCGACGTGTTCCGCGCCTATCTCTGGGCATCTGGACTAGAACGGCCGCCTTTTGAGAACATTGGAACAATTACACAGAGGTATAAAGCAATGGAAGACAAATGTCCGAGGACTTGTTTGTTGAACGAGAGAGAGAGAGGGCTTTACGCCTCTCTAGTAAACAACAAAATTCTTCCAACAATTGGCTTTCTTACATTTCGCTATTGGATTCGGTATTTAGGAGTTAAACAACGTTCTGTTTTATGGCGCCTTTCTCTGCTCCATGACGAATTCAAACAACTTTTCGTCGAGGCAATAAAAGAGAATATCGAAATTTACGAACTTTCTGAACAGAGAGACATTCCTTCACAAGCCCTAGAAACGTACGCTAAAAACCACGGTTTTGAAGAACTGAGAAAAGCTACACTCGAAGATCTCAAGAAAAGTTTTGCCCCATATCATGCAATGATGCGAGCATTTCACAAGAGTGGAAAAAATGTAAAGCCATCCCTTCCACAATCTTTGCAGAAACACCTGAAGCTTTATACCTCTTACGTGGGCGTCCCTTCCCTTGAAAACAGCGCAATGGTTGTCAAGGAACTCGGGGAAGATAATTTGCAGCTTCCTGCTTCCATGGAATCTGATCCAATATATATAGATGACAAGGAGGAAAGTGAGGCGAAGTCGACTGCAGAGCAAGCCGTGTCAAAGGAAACACAACATAGACTTAAAGACGCAAGAATGAGATATCTATGTGTGATGAAAGAATATAAGGCAATTGAGGAGGCTGACCACCTGGAAAGGGAGGCTGACCGCCTAGAAGAGGAATTGAGAACACGAAAAAGGAAAAGGTATGAATCCACATATTAACTACTGACATATGCTCACGATCAATTTAGGGTATCCTCGGGGAATAGTATGCTTTTCAATTTTTAAAATGGGGCGTTGATTATGCACGTTCAGTGATTGAGAGATGACAATTGACCCTGAATTGGTGGTAGTAGTAGCGTCAGGGGCGAATTGTGATGCATTATTCTAGTTGGAGGACGTTACACTATTCTTATTAATACAGCTATTTAGAAATTTAGAAATATCCAATTTTTCGCTATATAGGATGTCTCGCCACGTATGGATAGACGTTATTCACCTAGATCATAGCTCTGTTTTCAATGACACTAATTCTGCGTTCAGTTTGTCCATAGATCTGACAAAATCTATCTTCGCTTCCGCTAGGTTCGGGCTATTAGTAGGCGCATCGCTGGCACACTGAACATGGCTGGGAGGGGCGCGCTCCCCAGGAGCCTCGGTTCCTACGATTGTGTAGGGTGGAACTATGAGAAGTTTTAGTTCGCAAAATTGCAACGCGCTTCCCCTCATGTTCTATATTCCCCTTAAATATATATATCTTGGATTTGTAATCGCCATTTTTAGGATCGTCGTTCTCTATATCGTTGAGGACCGTCCAGCGATGAGGGAAGAGGCGGGGGAAAAGGCGAGGAAGAATTTGAAAAGAATGCATTTTCATGTTTTTTATTGTCTCTGTAAACTTTAGCGCTTCCCCTTTTAGATTCGCTTATACAGTAAGCGCAACGGAAAACTAAAACGAAAATTGGAATCACAATGAAGGGAACACAAAAATCGTAATCCAATTATCATGGAAAAGTGGGGTTCAATCTTATAGCAGATGTACTAATTAAATTGTTAATTTAGACCAAAAAGATGTGAGATTATATCATCTGGGTACATATTAAAGCTGCGCTTCACTGGTTACATGGCGCCCCAGATAAGGTGACTGGCGCTGTATCCTACTGCAATTGGCACTTCAATTCCTCTTTCAAGGGTTTTTGCATGGAGGTTGCTAGTCGGAATTCCAACGCCTTCATCAGCGTTGCCAGTCGGAATCTCAGCACCTCCATGGAGGGTTTTTTCTTCAGCGTTGCCAGTCGCAATTTCAACCCCTCCATTGAAGGTCTTTTCAACAGCGTTGCCAGTCGGAATCTCAACATCTCCATCGAGGGTCTTTTCAGCGTTGCACGCCTTTATCAGTTGTCGTTGCTGGGCTTCTGAAAGTTATCATGAGAAGTGTTTTCTTCTACTGCTTGTTTTGGCGCTTCAAGGTTGAATTTCGTCCGTAGGCGTACTACTTCGGAATGAATGTATTCTAGAACTTGTGGAATACTGGTTTTGACCTCTTCCTGGGGTTGGGACTTCTTGCGCAAAGAGGACCCGTGTTTGCTTGTAGAAGGTTTGGAAGAGTTGGAAGAGTTGGATGCGATTGTAAAGGCCCAAAGCTTCGCGTTGTTTTCCACTATTCCTTCTTCCCTTCTAATCCTTCACTTGCGATTAGCATGGCTTAAAGATGCTAATGCTATGGAAGACTTATTAACTTACATCTGACTCTTTTAACTGTTTGGCAGGCGAGTTTCTTGTCCTCCCAGCATTGCTTGTTGCCTGCTTGTTGAGCTTCTTCCATGATAATGTTCTTGTTGAAACTCGTGTTTTTAGCTGTTTCACCAAGGAGCTCGTATGGGTACGAGGCTGGACAAAGCCTATAGAGTGTTAGGATAAATCCCGCAAATCAAAATCAGAGAATATAACTTGCTACACGATTTGGTAACATCACTGGTGATGTAGTCAAATTGTGCTGTCCGTGTCAAGGGGGCTGTGCATCGTCACATGATCCGGCCCCCGCCGCCTGACACAAACAAAAGCGACGATCAAAGCATGCACAACATCATAGAGATCTGCCTACGGTACATACAAGCCTTCACTTTCCATCAACACCTGAATATCACCTGAAGATGTCAAATGTTTCCCGATTTCAACCATGCCACATCTTGCACGACAGCAATATCCCCTGCGTCATATGGTGCGAGGACGCAGTTGGATACTACGGAGTCCCTACAGTAGTCTTCAACCTCCACATCCTCGTACCTGACATCCACGAAGCTGCCAAAGTTCTCATACAGCGGGGGTGGCATCTCGAAGACACCGCGCAAAGTAAATTTGGAAATGTCTCACTACGAAGCGCCCATCACCGCTTGACGCCGCCAATGTATGGGGACCAGAACAAACCCGCCTGGTCGCCGGGAATTGGGCCACCTCCGCCACCTAGTAGAATACCTTTGGCACCACCGACTACCATTCTACTTCCAGCCTCAGAATGGAGTTTCACCTTTCCATCAATTATTCAGAGTTTCTTTCCACCCTTACCGAAGCTCCTGGATGCTCTAATCGACAAGCTGCTCGATGACCCTGTGATCTGGAACCAAGTAGCAGTTCTCATAGCCTATCTATACGGCTATGTCTCTGCTGTGAAAGAGAAATCTTTTGCTGCGCATTTAAAATATGAGAATCGGCAATACCATTACGACTCTTTGTCAGGAATGTCAACGGGCACGTTACCATTCATAAGTCATGAACTGAAAATCCGCAATGCATTGCGAGAGGGCAGGTTTCAGCTCTGTGACTGTTCTGCAGAGCAGGAGGATGAGTTGTTGTTCACAGGCAAGGTTCAGGCACAGATTATGGCATTGACAGCTTTGCCATTCTCACCGGAAGAGTACGAGGCTGAGAAGAAAAGGGAATTGGAGGATGAGCAGTTGTGTTCTGATTAAGGTTTCAGCATGCCACCAGCGTCAATCTATCTCATAGGCATGTGCTGTTAAGTTGTCCTAACTCATCATTTTTGGGATATGCCTGTGCGAAAGAAATGTCTTTATATGTGTATTATCCAGCGTTATTCTCAATAAGACCCTCCCAAGTTCGATCACCCTTAGTGCAATTTCAATCCACCTTTTCTCTTTGGTTATAATTCCAATCATCTAGAACGACCCTATCGATCAAAATGTTAGCACTACTCAATGGAAGGGATAAGAAGACATACAAGTATCCCAGTGGTATCCTGCATTTGTCCAGAATTCCTTCTCCCCGTACGTATGAATAAACCACTCAACAAACTCCTTGGTCGCCCGTGGTACCTCTGCAGTGGTAGGACACGCGTTATTGGTAGAACACCACCAAAGGCAGAACTTAATATCAGTAGCATCGGTCGTTTTTTTCAAACCAGAAGCTCGGCCTAGGATAGAATTGCACTTTGCATTCAAGATCAGCGATGGCTTGAGGATCCTGATGCCATCGACCATAATAACAGGCGTATTGCTGTCAAAGGGTTCCCTGAAAAGTGACGGTGGTGCTATGATTTCAATTTCCACCTTCGGGTCGCTTGTGTAGTATGTATGGAGAGTTTTCTTTTCCACATAGAAGTAATCTGATGCGTCTTTCAACATCCGCCGCGTATCTCTTGTTGCACCTTGAGGAACGACAATGTCAACGTCATTAGTCTCTCGGGAAGAGCCAAGAAGGGAACAGGCTGCGCCCCCGACAACTGCATAGGTTTTATCATGTAAGGAGTAACCTATCGCACCAGCAGCTGCGCGAATTTGCTCAGGGGTTGCCTGTGTGGGATCCATGTCTACTCTGAAGTTTAGCAAGAAGTGAAGTTACTCATAGATGTTGGTTTATATACCAGAGAAGATAGTAGAGGGCACAGCAGTGCAAAGGCAGCAGGATAGATATAACTGTTCCCTTATGTACATGCGTCCCCTATGATTCCTATAGTCCAACTGATCCACGCTACTTTATCTCGCTCCAGGACTGTGCCTATTGCCATCGGCAAGCATGAGTAACAGTTCTTACTCCTCTTTCCCACAAGAAAAGCAGGAGCACCTTCCTGATCAAGTTATTTTAGTCATTTAAAGGATGACAATAGGACAGAAAGTCTCGATAGAGATCCACAGAGAACGAAAGCGTAACGCACCTGCGGCTCTACCCAGTGCCAATCGGAGAAGCCGCTTCGTATTATTCGAAGTCAAGAGGTTCGCAATGGCAGACGCATCGGCCCCGCTCCCGACCAATGATTCCAAGGTCCCTTCTTTAAGGCCCAACAGTACTTTGTTTTGGTCTGGGATAGAGCAGCTCATGCAGTGATGAGAAGTGTGGATTGGGCTAACGCTTCGGAGCCTCAAGCCATTGAACAAGGTGATATGTGCAGCTCGTACTTCATTGGGATGTTGGAGCCCAACTACCCTGGACGTGTCAACATCGATTCCACCTAATTAGGGAATTGGATCCCAAACCACCCTAGATACCACAATGTAGTCGTTTCATTTGAGCTCCCCTTGATCCTTGCATGAGCGGTTTGATACTTATGCCTACTCTTCCCTAATTAGTCAAAATCAAATACCCTAAAGAGTTGGAACAACGTTAGGCAGGGTAGGTACGAAACTAATATTGACTGTCGCATTAAGTTAGATCGCCCCATAAACAGGGCAACACTTCTAAATTCTTGGCTTTAATGTAACCTCCAGGGGATTGGGCTCCAATTTCCTAATCAGACAGTATTACGATCGTCAGCATGATCAAACGTAGCCAAGGTGACTAGGGAGCTAGGAAGTTTCTTGAAATATATGGATGATTTATACGATTATAATGAATTCGTTAGTTGGGATCCACCTGAGATTTATTATAGTATTTTGAGACGTTGAAATGATTTGAGGCTTCTATTCGCATGCCACCTTTGTTTTGTATTGTATTCGGTAGTTTCGAAGTACTGGTTAAAGTAAACTTCTATTTTGTTACTTAGTATAGCTTTTATAACAGTATCATCACTAAAAGTGTTTTATAATTCAATATGAAAAGGCATTTCAGTAGCGATAACAAAGCGACTAGATCCACTACAGTGCGCTGCCCAAGGTGCTGGAGAAGATTGGAAAGCACAGGCGTTAATTTGTTATCATTCTCAGGCACTGTCCATAGTAGTCAACCCGCCATCCCCATCAGTATTGAAGGCCTTGTTTACACCCTTGCTCTTCTCACATCGATGGATGAGGTTCTGCTGTTTCGTGTGCGTGAGCGTGTGCCGTACAAGTTTAATACTCATTCCTCAAAAACGATTGATTAGGTTGTTGTTTTAATAATGTAACCTTTAATATTAGGCATCAACATCTCGTGACTAGGGTACGCGTAACTTCTGAACCACGTGGACACAACTTAACACCCTACAGCAATTTCACCTCTGCGGTTTAATGGACTAGAACTCGCCGTGTTATAAACGATGCATAAAACTCCACGCATTCGTAAGTATTCCCTAACTAGCTTTAATTTACTAGATTTAACATAATCTACAGGCTTCGCCCAGCCTCGTGCTTCAACATTTCCATGCCCTCAATGCTCTAACAAGCACTATATGCATCTGAAAGGCTTAGCCAAGCATTGCCGAGAGAAAGGGGATGCTTTACACCAAGAAGTTGTTAAGACTACTAGTGCAAAATATTGCAGATTCTGTGGAAATGGTTTTAAGAGACCGTGTGAACGAAGTCGGCATGAGAGGTTTTGTGCTAAGCCAGAAGCTAGCTCTGGGAGTGGCAAAAGCGACCAAGTCGGGAGTATTCTCAGCGGCGAACAAGTGGAGGCATTTACGCAACATCCATCTTACAATAATATAGGATCTGACCTATCCTACGAATGCTCTGGTATATTGCTTGAAGTAATATTTAACGAGAGTACGTCTCCACGGTATACGGTGCCGTATGATTCGCCAATATTTATCTGCGTGCAATCGGGAGATATTCACGGTGCCCAATCATTGTTTCAGGAGGACATGGCATCGATTTACGATGTTGATCCATATGGCCTTGGACTTCTTTATGTAAGGAATGAATTCAACCAATTTGAGCTACAGCTGAGATATATATATATATATATAGTATGCAAGTTATTATTGCTGGAGATCTAATGGGGCAATAAGTGCGATACCGATGTGTAGAATGTTGATTCAGATAGGAGCGGATATGAATATAATGGATGAAATTGGAAAGTAAGATTTTCAAGCCTCGAATATTTGTATATGTCTATTAATTCTGGCTATTAGTACTCCTATTCATACGATGACTGACTCAGCTTTGGCTGAGAGATGCCGAGACCTAAATTCGCCAGCCCTCGTTGATGTGGGACTTCTCTATGATATGAGTAGCTACGAGCTTGTCGAATATCACCAATCCAGCTCCAACCTTACAACACTTCATAAAACTCTCCTTAAAATCAATCCAGGAAATACCAGTCTGCGGGAACATCTCCATTCCTTACAGAGTCTCGGATCTCTTGCAGAGTTGATCGACAAGCCGGATTCGCGTGGTCGAACTGCTCTTGCGTGGGCTGTCGAATATGGTATGGCTGATAGTGTTCGAACACTATTAAGCTTTGGCGCCAACGCGTGTCAATATAGACAGTCTCCCCTAAGCCAATTGCCACTACTACATCTTGTTATTGCTGGGCCGCCGCCGCCGTTAACATCAGGGCTCCTCGAAGTAGTTAAGATCTTACTAGCTACAGAGATCAATATTAATGCAAGGGATAACGAGGGTTGGTCGGCTTGGCATGTAGCAGCATCTTGGAGATCTTATAATATCCTAGATGAGATTATACATACTCATGGTACTTGTGTGGAATTGGATTCCCATACAAATAATGGGATATTAGCACATGAATTGTCGCAAGACAGAGGTTTCTATCAGAGGCTTTTGCCGAATTGGCATATTGAATGCTAGTAGTACATTTTCAATGTTACATTATTCCACTAGACTTAATTTGTAAAGGCTACAGTGAATGCCTCCATGTGTGAGAGAATCAATGATCTGCACCATTTGTTCGGACTCATGTAGGATATAGCCCATCTTTAAAGCGGAACCTTTTACCAAAGGGCTTTCTCGTTCGCCATCCAATTCATATAGAATATCCTGACAACTAACAAGAGCGATGTAATGATACTTTATATCATCAGGTATCTCTGTCGTGCCTGAATCCACCCCAAATTGATATGCAATTGCGAGCTCTTCCGCTTCAGCGAGAAACGTTGTAATGCCCTTGTTCGATCGCATAGCGCTATCGAGGATAGAGTTCTGTCCTTAAACACGGCCTGTTAGTCTTCTTAAAACTAGCATAGATCCTGAGACTTACGGATGGATTTCGCTGCAACGGTGTTGAGAACGCAATGAAGAATTGCAACCAAGCCACAAGAATTATCAATCGTCTGCTTTAGAAAGGTGACTTTGTCTGTGATAACAATTTCTCTCTCAGCTTCAGCTCTTGCTTTTAGCTGCTCATCGTCTTGTGACTCCGGGAATATAACAATGAGTGCTAGAGCAGGCTGCGATGACTCCACTTTGCAGTCCAAGACGTCATCGAAGCGGAAATTTTCCTGGACACCTAGACGATGCATCAATTCCGTGAGGATTTTCGGGTCTGACTCGATCGGGTCAAAACGTTTAGCGTACGCCATTGCTTGAGAGGATGATGAGGAAGATAGATGTAAATTGAACTAGCGCCCGGGTTGTCGAGATTGTGATATCTACGAAATCACATGATATCTTGGCAAGACAGGGGCACGCTAAACAATACCTGGCGAGAGATGGCGTCAAAGTGAGGACGGATAGCTAATTGACAATAGGGAATACTTGCAACAACTATGGAGATGGTACTAGAAAAGCCGTAGAGCAAATGGAGACATCTATTTCAAAGCAGCAACTACCTTCAGCCAGAAACTCATCTCCAATGGGATACTCTGAGATTTTCCACTACAACAGTAGCCAAGAATGGCCTTATCAAAATCAAATCGAATGTCGGGCCAGGTGCCGCTGGACTGGTCCGTAATTTTTGTAAGAACTATAGCATTCTCGTCGTGTAGCTTAGGATTAACACTTTCATAGACGTACACTCTATTTGTGCCGGTCGAACGCTCCTCAAAGACAATACTTATATCCTTGAGGTTCTGCCACTTGTAGATTCCGACAGGGCTACGAATCTCATCGCAACTGCTCTGACATGCTCGTACTACAAAGAGTACTTGCCAGAAGTTATCGCTAGCTTCAGACACGAAAGAATCAGAACAGATGACATCGTGCTCAGCTTCGCCGACCTACAGAAGAGAAGAGTGTTCCAGCTCCAACGTGAGGTTATTCAACTGGCAGGAGATGAGAGTTAGGTAGCTTTCATTGAGATTCGGACATTGATTCAAAAGCCCAGCTCAAGCGATAAGAGACTACGAGACCTTGAATCAAGAAATACTCCAATACGATCCGTTCAAAGAACAAAGGTCATTCTCTGGGATGCCCGAGTTCCTCAGAAACCATCTACCGAAGCGTCTGAGACCTTACGAGGATCTTGAGCCTTTCCTAGAAACACCTTTCGAGAACCGACACAAGCTTAGAGAGAAAGGTCGTCTTATCCGAGACAAAAGACACGCCGTCGTCGAACGCCTCGTACTGGGAAGCTTCGGCGGAATCATGTTGATCGGACCAATGCTCATCATGGTCCTGCATTATGATCGCAACACAGCTGTGATAACTACCTGCATTTCTGTGGCGTTGTTTGTTCTTGTGTTGGCCCTATTTGCCAAAGGTATGGCTGGGAAGGATGTTCTGGCAACTGTTGCGGCGTATTCAGCTGTTCTTGTGGTGTTTGTTGGAACCAGCACTACTCCTTAAGTTGGGACGAGAACAAAGGAAACGAATCACATCTTCGGAACTGGTCAAGAGCATGCGCGAACTATCGCAAGTACTCGTCAACCGTTCGACCTCTACATTTTGGGCACAGTACCTTCCAAATCCGCAAGTTCAAAAGAACATAAAACGGGATGAAGGGGAATTGAACAATTTCTGAAATGTTAGCTCCTTGAATATCTGTGCTTGCGGAGGGTTAGTGGGTGTGGAAGCTGCATCAGACGGGAGAACGGGGTGGATGAAGGGAAGGGGAGGTAGAGCTTCCTTATCTACTTGCTAAGCCCAACAATGTCTTTAATCAAAATCAACTGCAGGGCTGACAATACAAATCAGTCACTTTGCTTTATTGTACTATATAGATTTCCCCAAAACTCCACAGCAAACAAATACTCCCAAGCCCTCACCTCACCTATGTATTTACCTCCCTTCCCAAACAGCCAATCACCTTGAAAGTGTTCCCATCTTCAACTAGCGTCTTGAGATTGGTGTAGCTCTACGGGTCGAGCCCTTTTATTTGGCTTTTTAAATGCTTTCCCGTCGATCCTCTGAGACAGTGAAGTATCAGGGGTAACGTCTCGCGAACTAACACGGCTTGATTGACCGTCAGCTTCCTCCAGTAAAGATGCAGCATCATGACTTGATTGGTCGGAGAGATGGTGACTTTCTAGCCCCTGTGAGAATCTGGATTCCCCTGGCTCGGATTGCTCTGAGACCTCAAAATCCGTTTCGGGCGGCAAGTCATCAATAACTGAACAGATTCTTTTAAAGTGAGTCGGCATCCATATATCGTAGACATTCTTGGTGAACTTGTATGCCCTCCATTTCTCTTTGCCATCCAACGCCGTAAAGCTAAATTCATGGATCGGGTGGCGGTAGAAGGTAGTCTTGTTCCCGTCGATCACAGGATAATGACCGTATATTCTTGCCGTCCGGTGATCATGCGAGACTGAGAAGGCGAGTATCTCCCGGTGAAGCTCCTTTTCGCGTAGGTTTTTAGATGTTTGGCGCCACGTATAGCTAGAGACTGAGCGGAAGGAACGATCAGTCGAGCAATATCTTGAATAACCTTGGCCCAGAAATGACAACTCCACCACAGGAAGAATGTCTTACCCGCCCCATAACATGTATTAAACCGCAGCTTCCAGATGCTCGACCCTTTCGGGCGACAGTAGCAACAGGAGATGGATATTTGACGACGGCAATCAAGTAGCCGCTCAGAGGGAGTATTATGATGAGGTCGACGGGGGGAGCATCGGGACTGGCGGTCGGTGATGGTGTTGAGAAGTGGCGGGAAGATGCAGGATGAAGGATGTAGAGTATCAGGAATTGCAATGCAGGAATAGGCGGTGGCAAGCTGATGCTCAGCAAATTTCTCCAACCATGAACGGTAGGCAAAGAGCTTCAACCCTAACGTTTCTTGCGAGTCTTTTAAGACTTAGAGTTGTGATCTATCTCCCTCGGCCCTTCGATAGGATCAGTCGAAATTTGCATGAAGGGACCATTCCTGATTGTACTCCTGGAAGCTGGCGGGTGGTGGAGCGTGCACATCGTCCGCAGTGGGGATTTGCTGCACAGAGGAGTCGTACTGATCGTTTTCTTGGAAACTGCCCGCAGCAGCAATTACACAAAGGACTCATCTTGATTGTACTCCTCGAAGCTGGCGGAAGGCGGAGCGGTTACATAGTCCGCAGCGAGGATCGAAGTATTTGCTCCGCCGTTGGGGTATTCTTGTACGGGTTTGCCTTTGCTGTTGCGTCCGCGAGACGATGAGGATTGGCGTTTCTGCCTACTGCTTCTTGCGGAATCATCTGGCGAAGGCGACGGGCGGGACTTGGCCAGCTGGGAGGCCGTCTGCCTACTCTCCTCGAGGAGGCTGTTCAATGAGTCCCGAATCTCGTCCAGGCGCTTGTCATTGCCCCAATCAATAATGTTCCGGACGTACTTGCGGAACTCCACGTAATCTTTGGGCTTCTGAAGCAAGAAACTATCGACCTTCCGCGTGTAGTATTTGAGCTCATCATGCTTCCAGGATACGTACAGTCGCGCCTCCGTGCCGTTCATGGCGATGCTGAACGCAGCACTGTGAATGGGCTGGACCTTTTTGTTCTTGCATTGCCTCAGCTGGCGGTTGAGGCGTTCGGCAATGTTAATACAGGATGCAGAACCCCCGAGACATTGATTCGTCGCCACCCACATACTCCCACTCCCGGAAGGCCCGTCAGCCTTGAACTCGATGACGAAGAATGGATACACCAGGCCGTTGCTATTGGCTACCATCTCATTCCCCATAGAGGGAAATTGGGCTTGCTGCTGGTGAAATGCTCCAGTACGGCTATATCCATAAAGTAAATCAGGCACCGGCGTGCTAACTTTGAGCTTGGATCCAAAATCCGGAACAGTATGCTTGGCCATTGGCAATCTATCGCTGCTTTGTAAAATGTCCGTTGGTTCGGGATCAGGGAAAACGTTGGCGTGGAAATACTTCTCCACTTTGCTTTCCGCGGTTCCCATTTCAAGCTCTTCCAAACGTGCATCTTGCAACACTTGTTCAAACGATGGACCCGGTGAATCACGGTCCCTGCGTACTTGATCAACGAGGCTGGTAATGTGTTCGGGGAATTGCTCGCAGGAAGGGCGTATGTAGATATTGTTTGCGGTCAAGTTCATGTCCCGGTAAGAGGGGTCCTCAACAAGGCTCCTTCGACCTGAACCAGTAGAGGCAGCACTGATATCCGATGGCGCGTGAGAGTAGTCCTCCGCATCTGCTCGGTATGAATGTGACCTGGTAGAGGCAGGTGTCGGCGGCAGAGCGAATCCATCAGCATCCCGTCTGTACTCCATATTCGGCGCCGATTTTGTAAGTCTCCTAGGGATAAGGTCGCCTTCTGAGTGACCAAGAAGATTATCCGAATGGCAGTGTCTTTCTCTATAGGATTCTGATCCTGAAGCAGACTCGACCCATTGGGTAACCAAGCTATCGACAGACTCAGGACGGTATCTTTTCGGAGCAGAACTCGAAGGGGGCGGGTCGACAAAGTCTTCGAGGAATGATGCGTGTAGACGCTTTAGAGGGAGAGGCTTTGGCTGTTGCTGTACAGTCTACACGAACTTCTCTATTAGTCGTTGAATGGTATGAGGGGATATTAACATACCTTGGCCTCCTGCTCTACTTCCTCGGTCTCAATTCGAAGTCGCTTCGTCGTGCTAGGCCGTAGTGAGGAAGGGTCAGGGTCGTCGAAATCTGCGAATGAGCGTTTTGGAGGTATTGGACGAGGTGACCTCGATTCTGTCGAGGAATCGCCTAGCATTTCAAGAAAACCTCGAAGAGTTACCGTCTATCTGTTTTAGAAGGGTCGCGAGGGGGGGTTCTGGCAACACGCGCGGTGTTGATGGTTGATGTTGGGGCGTGGAGGGTCGACCGGCTGATCAGAAACAGGTGTGTCGCAGTGATTAGCCGGCCGATTTGATTTGCTCGCGTACGGCGATTGCGCCGTCAGGGAACCTTGGAAATCCTTTGGTTTTGAAGCACCGGGCGGTTGGAACTAAACCCACCAATTCAAATCACCCCAACTCCACCAGCAGAAGGAGCGACTGCCAATCAAGTCTGTGTAACTACGCTGCTTTAAATGGGGCTCCCATTCATTGCCGACAAACATGTGGCATGGGGCGTATACTGCATTTAGAACCCTCCGATGCACGTACTGTAGTATCACGCAATATTCATTGCGGATGTAACTGTCTTATCCCCCGGCGTCCACGAGTCTTCTGTGGCATGGGGATTTCTAGAGGAGTTAGCGGCAAGCTCATTCAGATTTGGGATTCAGAAACCCGCAGCTTATCAAAACCCCTTAGTTCTATCACCGTGCTGTCTAGGTAACAATATGCATTGATAGGTAACCGCTGGCATGGGACCAACCAAGATGGCGACAGAGCGCGTAACGATAGGCTGATGTTTGTTTGTCAAATCGCGATTCTAGGTTTTCAGCAGCACAAAAGCGGCATCGGCCACGTAACATTGTTGCCTACACTTTTCCGGGTTTCCCGCATTCAGGATCCTGGATTCGAAAACCCGTGAGTCTTGGCCGATCAAAAGCTGGTGTACCATAGACTGAGGAGAATTGGGCATCCCGTCCGCTCTGCCATACACAAGCCTCAGATCGGCAGATTAGTAGTTGGGTGGGTGACCACCAGCGAATACCTGCTGTTGTATGTTTTTTATATTTTTGCTTCCCTATTTCTTTTTGTGGTGCTGCCGATATCGGAAGGTGGATGGGAGGGGCATGGAGAGGCGTGGAAAGTGCGATGTGCAACAAAATCTCTGGACGAGGTTTTGTCCCTTTTGCTTGGTTTTACGGAGGTTGAGATGAATTCAAGAGCAAGTCTTGAATTTGCTTTGGACCTGGAGCAGCTGGTTTGACAGGAGACCCTGTCAAGAAGCTGCGATGGAAGATGTATCACTCTGACGATAGCGTCAACTCCTCACTAGTCAAGAGCGAACTGTGGACAATTTTCTCTTCTGAAATTGCTACAATACAAGTGAGGAATTTCGAATTAAGATTCAATTACGCCCCAACAATGCATTAACGACATCTGTTCATTTATTTAATACCCTTTTCTTCTGTGCTCCAAGCAACCCTTTTAATCACTTTCTGGCTCACTATCCTAGTCAGGTCCTGGAGAACATCACATGTAGTTGATAGTTAGCCAAGGTCTTCAATACTCGCAGTGCTAATGCTAATTGGTATGCAGACATCGTTGTACTTCTCTTGGTAGTTTATCTCAAATCCTTTATATCTCAAGAAGTGTCCTAACAAAGCATTGAAGTCTTTCATCCTCGGGTTTCTCACCTTTACTCGCTTCGCTATAACTACCGGCCCCCAATGGAACTCGGCAACGCATGATTACATTCAACTCATCAACTATGTACTATCACCAGCGCGATTTGATCTACCGTGCAACTGGCTAATGTTAAACCAGTCGTTTAATGTTGTTGAGATCCCTTGCAAAGCAACAGTTTCCCTTGCCAAATATTTCATTTTTACTTACTCCCCTTCAACTCATCACTTCCAAAGAATACCTCAGTCTCTTCTTATGGAATACGATTCGAACAGTGATTGTTCTCACTACACTCTACTATACGATCAGCACATCTACACTTCTTTTTGCTTCCATCCCACGAGAAGGGGGGTTGAATCCTCTTGCCAAGGCCGCCTGTATCAACAACGGAACGAAAATTTATGTTTCTTGTCTATTCAACATCATCTTTGAAATCGGCATATTGGTTCTTGCCGTAAAGGTGGCAAGGAATTGGCAACGCATCATTGAGAAGAAAACGTCACTTATTTACTTATTTGCGCTTGGTGTGTTGTGAGTTTTCAACTTTAAAGTTTGGTCTCGCAAGTACTCACGATGCTGGGCTCTAGGGCGTGTATTCTCAATTCCGCGATTGTATTATACGGCATCCATACGAAAGAGGGATATACTTGTGCTCAGGGGTTATGGATATTTGCAGAGACTAGTCTTAGTCTTGCTGTATCGTGTGCCTTTTCACTCTTTTTGAGGCAATAGTCATTAATATTGAAGATGCTGTCTTGTATCGTCTGCTGCTGTAACGATTGAGGTGGTTAGTGGTTTGTGGCAGCTGATCTGGGAGTAACGTTCCAGCTCCCAGGGTTCATTGAAAAAGGCCTCGGATGAGAGAACTCGTCCAGAAATGAAGTTTCACGCACTAAACTCGATGGCGGGTACAATGGGAAAGAAAACACGGGCAATTCACTGAATCAAGATTTTGGTTGGTTGAAATTTTCCAATAGACCCAGAGCATCTTGCTTCAATTGATGTGCCTTTGTATCATTTTCTATGAGATGAGTCCCATTTCGAAAACCAAAAGCCATTCCTGAGAACTCCTACCTAACTACAATTCGTCCCCTGGTAATTATTTTCCGGTCATTCGACTTGCCATTGTAGAACCCAACGAGTTTTTCTTAAGTGTATCTCCAAATTCTACAGCCCCCGGCTGGCCTGCGAAAACCGGCACTCTTCCTATGATGGGTTAGCCAGAAACCAATACATAGTCATGGGGAGTTACTCACCAAGTCCTAATGGTGGGCAATTATGATAAATAGTCTCCCAATGACCTTTTGGTGAGTGATAGGTCTCGTGCAAAATTCCCATATGAGGAAATTTCTTCTTATGGTAGTCAACTCGACCAGCTGTATGGACAGGCGAAGTTGCGAAGTTTGCAAGACTTTTCACGTCTTTCCAGTATGAAAGCCAGAACTCGGTGATTCCCTCTTTATCGGAGATATCGTAGAGCGTTTCAGATCTTCCGAGATCTTATGATTGTTTTAGTAAAAGCAACTAAAGAGGGAAAGTCGACTTACAACCCCACTTCTCCCGATTTTTCTCTGCTTCTTTCCACATGTCTTCGAATGATTCCCCGATTTCCTTAATGCCTGGTGCAAGCTTGCCGAGAGGACTAGTCGGTTAGAATAATAAATCTAAAGTCGTAAGTGGGGAGATGGAGTACAAACTGATTGATTCGTGCGCCTAGAATGAACATAACAATACCATCAGATTCCTCTGGAAGCTTCGCCGTCCATATTCCTTGTCGCACGGTCGTGAATGCGGTGGTGAAAATGCCACGAGACTGGATTGCACTGCGTGAAGCTATATATACAAAATAGAGAAGTGGAGGCAACCAGGTCATTCCTGATGGCAGCAATAGCTGACTGAAAAGTTGCAAGGAGGCTCCAAAAAATAGCCAGGTCAGGATGGAAAAATCTGGCAAATCTATTAAATCATCCAAGTCTGTCTTAAAATTCAAGAAACGAGAATATAGGGCAGTCATGATGATTTCTACGACGTGCAGAATAAAGTTTTAGTTGGGTGGGAAGAAAAAATTGGGGTGTGATGCTGGAATGAGATTGGAGTTAGATAAGGGTGTTGGCTGGCTGTTGGTTTTTGTGTAAAACGAGGCAAACGTACGTCCATAAATAAGCGAGTTGGGCCCAGAGCAAGCATAATGTAGCGAGAGTGGATTGCGTCAGGGTGGGAATTAGGACTCAAACTCAAAAGATAATAAACTTGTTGGGTATGAGCACGCAAGACGTCCAAGATTTCAGTGGCATGTTTGTCCTTCTCTAGATATAAAAGACTTGTTTCAAGTAAGTAAAGATAATTGTTATACATGGGGAATGAAGATCTCGAAGTCATTTCTAGGTGGGCTCATCTGGTTGAATCATGACACACAACTTCACTTTTAAGAGGTACCCGCAAGATCACTCGATATAAGTTAGATGGAAGATTCTTCAATTTATGAAGCTGTCAAAGACCTTCTAAAATATTTGGAAGAACGACCGTGATATCCTCAGTCACCAGTTCATATTAAGACCGTGTAACTCAACAACATCCATTGCCTTCTGTAATTAGAAAAATGTGTCCAAGTCATTGGCCATCCAATCCGCGAGTAACAAGGCAGTCTGGTTCGATGGGATGATCATGAATGAGGTTGAAAGTTTGAGAATCTGCAGAGAGTATGCCAATGAATGCTTCGGACTTGTTGACCTCTCCCAGCTTCTTCAACAACATTTTTTTAAATCTATCCTTCCTAGCTCCGAGAAGAAGTCTTGGAAATGCATTGTGAACCCGTGGTTCTTCGTAGATGACATGTCGGAGATCAACGAATTGAGTGAAATTGAAGTATCCTTCGTAGAAGAGGTGGTTATATTGACCAAAAGCCGCCCAGTTATGAATAAGAAGGGTTTGAAGGTAAGTCAAATCGGGCTGACGGAGAACAGCTGACAAAGAAAATTAGCCATCTCCCGTTACTCACTCAGAGACTGTGGGCGACTTACAGACATGCTGAACCTGGACGATATCCTGCTCCATTGAGATGTAAACGGGCCACAACTTGTTGCCATTGAGGACGTTGGAGCAAAGTTTGTAGGTTGGGTGATCTTTGGATACTCCATCGCGATGTAGATACTCTTGTCGGGATTGTTGGCAGACTTGGAGCATGATCGGAACTGGGCGAGAGTAGTAATTCATCTTTTGCTTCTTGCGACGGAGGCGGCAATTCAGTATACATTTCTCTCATAGAATCAAGAGCCGATAGATCGAGCCAACTTGCTCACAATCACCAGGGATAGGAATGCAAGAGAAGAAGTGGCGTACATATACGCGCAGGAGGAGCACTGAATCTCCAAATTCGGAGTTGAAGCTCGAGCGGCAACTTGGAAAATAGATGGAACTCTGTCAAGGGTGAAGTTGAGAATGAGCTGATGGAACTGGAGGTAGCAAGTGCTATAGTAGGAGAGAGTGGTTTAGAAGAGGAACCCATTGAATCGGTTAGGTTGCTGGTATCGTTGACCGATCTTGGATGGTGATGGTGTTTTCCCGCCATCTTGGTTGATGGTGGTTTGCTGATGGGGAAGTTTTTGGACAATAAGAACCTCTTAGAAGCCTGTTGTTGAGTGTTTGACGCTAGAATTAGACAAAATAGCCAATCAGAGTCTAAGAATCTACACCCCAATTTATTTTAGCGCGTTTTGAAACCGTTCAGTCATATTCTAGCAGATTCTGGTATGCTTCATTCACCAATGTAAGATCTCCATATCCAAGCTCTGTCTAGCTAACCTAATTATTCTACGCTTAATAGCCTAACCATGTTGAACAAAGATGATTGGAATAAGAACCTAACACGATATGCTTTAAATAAGCTTGGAACTCTTATCAATTATCTAAACTACTCCAAGCTGTCTGGATATGAAAACAGTCTTTGTCTAAACTATTCATGATCTTAGAGCAAGGTCTTTAATGGCGTCAGGATTCTTGTGTCTAACTTACATTGAGTGAATTTTGCGGGTACTTCTAAAAGAGAAGTTGTTTTTAATGATTCCATAGACCATCTTCACTCGTCTTATATTCTCTATTTTTCTGCGATGTGGTCAGAAACCAAGTTTGCAAGCTACAAGCCCATTCAACAATAACCTTAGCATAACAACTTACTTTACTGTTTCAATCCCATACCTCATGTTATAACTTTAAAGCAACGCATACTGTATTATTCTGAGATGTTTCAATCTACATGAATTTAAACGTGCGCATTACAACGATTAAGAATCCAACGACTTGGAGAAGGGAGGAGACATATCACGATCCAACAAAGCAAAAACATACAAGAAGCAACGCAACGCCAAGAAGCCCTAAAACGAAGACCCTGACACTCAAATATCGAGTCCATAATATGTACCAAATGACTTCATTAACTAACTACTTCCTCCTTCCCTTCCAATTTCGCCACTTGCATCATAACAGTCGTGTATTTCCCAGTACTTCGAATACCTATATCCAAGTGTTCGAGCTCCGGGATCAAGTTGCACCTGTTCATCGTTCAACAGAACCACTGATGTGATATTGCCCAATAGAAAAAGAAAACGTATCTTAAAAAGAGAACTGGAACTTGGGTTTCACGGTCCAGGTGTTGACATTGAAAGCCAAATCTCCCCTCACCCGGGAAGCTTCTGGATCCACATATACCTTGAGACTAATTTTTCCTTCGAGGTTAGAGACTCGTAGAATGACGTATACATTCGGTGCAGCAGTCTGCGGCTGCAAGTGCATACTTTGCATCTAGAGACATTCATTAGTTTGTGGACATTCAATGGCGACTGGAACAGAAGGCCCACCCTTTGATATTGAGAACCACTCATATAGAATTGCTCAGAGTAGTCCCTTGTGGTTGTCTTGACTTCAAGGAAATATTTTGGTCGCTCGTTCTGCCATATCTCACTCTGCAAGTACCCCTTTTCTATGAAAAGCCTCGTCAAAGCGCCGCTCGTATCGACGTATGTAATATCGGCCGTCTCTTGGCCATTCCAAGGGGCTAAATCTCGATATTTATTGTGCACCGAAACTTCCTTTCTTATCGTACTTCGCCAATTATCTTCGGTAAATCCAGGAATGCCACAAGTGAGAAGAATTTCGAAGATCTGAAGGGTAGATTAGTGTTCAGTCTCCGCGTAATTTTGTAAAACTGGTACTCACAAGCAATTCCCCAGCTGCGCCCACTTTGCGGTCTCGCTCAATAGAACGTGTGAGAAAGATCGACCTAAACAGAGGAGCACCAAGTGGAAATGAACTGGTGTTATACAGGACGCTGACAGATTCCGTTCCCTTTACAGGAATTGTCATCTTCTCTGCACTTTGAATCACAAATTCCAACAAAAATGCGTAGCTTGTATCCTGAATATGGAAGTTGGCTAACGGCACAGCCACTTCCGCGAAGACTCGTTCTGGTGATAAGGTACAGGGCCTGCTTGAAACAGGGCTTTGGTTATTGATGCTTGGAGTCCTTCGTGATTCTGCTGCTCCAGTATTAGCTTCCCGAAGGAAGTCGGAAATGTTCCTTGCAGGGGAGTCCGAGTTTGAAGAGCCAACTTGGAGCGTTCGACTTTCTGAGGCTGCTGGAGCCAAACTGCCAGGGGATAGAACCGAGAAATTTGAATTGTAAGTTTCATATTTCTCCTCCGAAGGACTTTCAATCCCACTGATCTCAATTATGCCAGCATTTTTCAGAATGTTGTTCACAACGATGACATTTCCACAGCCGATAATTCCAGTCAAGATTGATTCCGCGCTTATGTCCAATATACCCAAATATGCCATTAGTCTTCTTGGAAATTGTTGATAGTTGCATTCTTCTCTGGCATTTCTGTCATTAGGAATGTAAAGACGAAGCTCATTGTCGGCTTCCTCGAGGTGAAAAATTGCCCGGCTATTTTCGACAACAACTATTTCACCATACTGGACAACACTTATTGACTTGGATATCCCATCACTGACATATATGGTAGCTCCATGAAGCTGTTTGTACAATGTTTGATCTCCATCCTGGCTTTTCTGACTGTGGTAATGGACAGAGCATCTGTGAGGAGAAAAGTCAGCATATGCACACTTGCAAATTCAGCCCATAGCGGCTTACCTGAAGAGAGCATAAGCTTTTAATCTAAAGCCATGACTCAACTCTGTATCAATGGCTCCATTTTTCACTGTTGTGGTTTCTTCCACCAATTCAGACAAGTGCCTCCCCTTCAAGCCCAGCGCAAGTAGAAGTGACCTACAAGCACGCACCTCTTCGACAGAATATTCAAGAAGTGCGATTTTTCCTGCGAACGCAGAACCATACTCTAAACGGTCGATGATTGCGAAATCGGCAGCTGAAGATGTAAAAGTCCTCTGTCCGTTCTTTGGCTTTACCGCAAAGATATTGGAACCTTTAAGCTCGTTAACGTCGCCTGCCGTCGGATCCATCGAGCTTATGAGCATTACAGTGCTTTTAATTTCTGCTGCTTTTTCTGCAGGACGAATGCGAGCTAGTTCTTTGAGAGCATTTACATGCATCTTGAGATTTGGTTTCTTTACTTCCAAGATCCTGCAAAAAAACTCACTGAGGGCTGAGTAGGGAGTCTTTATTGATACCATTTTGGGAATGTGGATTTGATCTTCAGCCCAAATGCAAGACGAGGGAGGATTCCAAACATTCTGCAAAGGGACGAATACAAGCTCGGCTTCTTCAATTATGGTTCTGTGAAATATTGGTAAGTATATTGTAACTCACGAAGCATCACAGTAACCCTCTCACCTGATTGTTTTCGTGTTCGAATCATGTTCAAACTCGCGCCACAGGCGTTGATAAATTTCTGTAACATTGTTGTCACCAACTCGTTTGATACCACTCTTATAATGGCGG
>LLCD01000047.1:0-33200 GCA_001414355.1 Hymenoscyphus salicellus
CCCTAATTTCTCTGATTTCTTTTCAATGTTAGCATATCACTGGTGCTGTGAGTCACCTAGTGAAGCGAGTATATTAAATTCGATCGTTCGTTCTTTTGTATGTATTCTACATGCTTGGTCAATGTTGTAGCTACGCTAAAATTCTTAAAATCCTAGCTTTTCAGACTTCACTTGAAGTGAACCTTTCCATTCTGTGGTGTAAGTCTTCTCTCTTCCCGCCGTTTGAGCTGAAACGGACCATCTAAGGCTTCCAAACTTGGAGTTTTGCCACTGGTACTTCGAGTCAACTTCCCATATCCATTCGGTAAAAGGGCTGCGCGAGGTGTCTCTTGAGGAATATTGGGGAGCTTGGTACTATCGCCCTTCTTAGGCTCTCCCTTTTGGGAAGACTCTTGGAAGGACAACTCACTGTGTTCCGGCTTGGTAGTTTCTTTGGTGGAGTATGGGAAAGTCATCTTGGACTGATGCGGGCTGTGCGATGGGGCTTTGTTTGAGGGGTGGGTGGTTTAATGCTCACTGTGGTTTATTGTTCTATGAATGGTCTCTATTGGTTTTTTGTAGGTGTTTGTATTGCTATGTGCACTAACAAAGACTTCTGTAAGGAATAGAGTAACAATGAAAGCCCGAATTGATAAAATAATCTTTTGTTGAAGAGAAATCCCGTTATACCACAACGAATGTTCAGAGGAGCTATTTGGGGGGTTGCGTCACCGAATTTTGCTTCTATGAGGGGAGTGTTGTCCACTCAGACAGGAGACTTTGAACAACGTTTTCTGGCATATCTTCATCCTCAGAAGAAAAAAGACTCCCACGTCCCTTTGTTGCCAAATCACCAGGTTTTCCGGAGAGGGGACTCGTTTTAGGGCTTGCTGGACTACTCGTTGTAGTTTCCCGAGTTATGTTGTCGACCGCACGAGACCACAATCTCTTGCGGGGTTGCTCAACTGTTTGAGTGTCAAGTTTTTGTGCCTCAAGTTTTTTCCAATAAATAAGTCTTCTTGCCTTGGGGACCCCGACCCTCTCATCATCTTGGACCCCCGTCATCGTTCGGTAAATTGTATTATTATCACCAGAGGTAGGATCTCTAATTCTTCCGGTGTTATGACCTTCTTCAAGTGCATAAAATATTGCAGGTCTGCTGCTCTCCATAGACTCCCTTGGCTGCTCTATTTGACCATTTGTACCTATGACTACCATCTTGTTCTTTGTCGAGGACCCGGAACCATTTGCCAACTCGCCCAGCCGAGCCTGAAGTTTTCTGGCGGCATCTGCAGTCGAGGTATCACCATGCTCCTTCTCTAATCGTTGAAGTTCTGTTTTGTTGAGTTTCTCAAGATGAGATTTGAACTCCTTGTAAACAGTAGAACCCTCGGTGGCCGTGGAAACATCCAGGTGTGCTCTAAGAAGTTCATTGAGGAGCCGAAAACAAAGTAAAAGCTCCCCAATAAGAACTTTGGGTTTCACTTCCGACGGGGTTTTGTTTTCCAGGGTTTCAAAATCAAGGCCCTTTGATTGAGCGGCGGCAGAAGTAATGATGGCAACATCAAAGTCTTGATCGGTATACTTGCTATCAATGGCCCTTTGGAGTTCGTGGTACTTGCGTCTTGTCGTCCGTTCAGAGCGCGCGAGACCTTCGATGAGGTGCTTCTGGTACTCAAAAGACGATTCTCTTTCCTTCCTGGATTATCTCAATCTTTGAACTCAGCTGGGAGAATTGAAGGTACTTACTGACTAGAAATAGACCTAGCATAACTCAATACTTGGAGCATGAGCGTCAGAGAAGCCTTCAATCGGTCCAAGTTCGACCTCAAAAGCTCCATCTTCGGCTGTTTAAAAGGCCACTTCAATTTTTCCAGTGCGACTCTCCCCTTCTTTACTTTTCCTTTTTCTGCGAAACCTAAAGTGCCCAAACTCTTGTCTAAAGCCCTACTCAATTCTTCGAAGATTTGAAGGCATTCCTTCACGGTTTGCTGGGTAGCCTCGACTGCGGATGAAGAGGCAATATGACTTTCGTCCGATTTCAGAATTTTGCAAAGCTCCTGAAGCACAATCGAAGTGAGGGAGACATCATTTGATATTCCCTTGATGGATGCATCGGCTTGTGAGACGGCTTGACTGTACGAAAAGAGCTTGATGCTAAGTTTGAATCCGTAATCTGCCAGCTGGGCGACTGAAGCCGCAACACCAAGAGCAGCGATCACTTCGGCCATGGTTTCTGATCAATCTCAGCCATCGATGGCAGAGTCGTGTTCTGTGAGCACCACGCTGTCTTCGTTGTGAGGCCGTCAACACTTGACAGGGGTGGGATGGAATGAACAAAACTTGAACTTTTATGAAATGGGAAGGAGCACCTCTGTCCCACAATTACCAGTGAATGACTTCACAAATTTATAGTACAGGTAAATTTTCCTATAAATTGATTGTTCCAGAACATCTGAATTGATGATCCTGAGTCTTTTAATAAGTATTTAGGATAATTTGCATGAATTACTCTTGAGTTTTAGAACAACGAGGGGCTTGGTATGCAGTACGAACTTACTCAGGCTGACCAATTTCTCCTAAGAAGTCTCATAAATTCAATTAATGGGATATTAGAGTATGGAGTACTTACTTGGATTGCTCACTTCGTTACTTGAGACGTGATTTTTATTTTACAGACAAGAAAAACACAATATTTATAGAGGGCGGTGAACATATTTCCTTATCTAATTCGAAAGTACCAACAAGGTACTCAATTTCCAGCAACCCGTAGAGATCGACGTCTCGGTTTATGGAGTTTATTGCGAACCAAAGAATAATCCAAAGTCCATTGTTCAAGTCTTGGTTCATGGTTTTTCCTACACAAGCGACTGTAACCTTTTCCCCTCAGGATTTCGATTGATGAATAACTGACGCTTTTAGACTGGCATGGCCTTGGTACTGCCGCAGCTGACGCTTCAAACACTTTTGATTACGACTGGGTTTATCATGCCAACCATCGAGGTTACCCAACTATTGCCAATGATCGCATTGGCAACAGCTATTCCTCTCGTCCTGATCCCAAAGTTGTACAATATACTCTTGAAGTGGAAGTGCTTCACTAACTTGCCAAGCTCGCTCGCGCCCATATCCCACTCGCTAAGAAATCGGTTTATGTTGGAAATGCATATGGTTCCATTCTTGGAGGTGCTATCGCTGGACGCCACTCAGAAGATTTCGATGCTACAGGTAAGATTCTTCATGCTTTTAAGCAACCTCCTCTTGTCACTCCTCTCGAAACGATCTTCCCAAAACCTCCAGCGCTAACTCGTATCTCCTTTCAGTTCTCACTGGCCACAGAAACAAGTTCAACACCTACGCTTTCGGCGACAACCCAATTGCCAAGTATGTATGACCAGCAGCAACAGTCGAACCAGCCCGCTACGGCACACTCGACCCAGGTTACACCGATCTCCTCACCCGCGAAGTCGTCGAATAGCTCTTCTACGGTCCACCCCACGACCCCGCAAACGCCCCCTACAACCCCGCAGTCCTAAACAACGACTTCAAGCGACGAGGCACAATATCCATCGGCGAGATCGCAACAGTCTATTTTGGTACTCTTCAAAATGCAGAAAGCTACAAAAGCCATGTCCTAACCGCAACCGGTCAAAACGATATCATTTTCTGCGGAAATGAAAGCCTCGAATCTGCTTGTGATTGCGGAAACTCGACAGTTGGACCAATTGCTGATACACGATCCCAGTTCCCAAATGCGAAGAGCTTTGAGGCTATGGTTGTTCCAAAGGCTGGCAGTTCTTGGAATGATCATTATAATGCAAGGTCTGCTTTTGAGAGTGTGCTTGATTGGATGGATAAGAATGTTCACGGTCATTAATTCGGCAATCTTCGAAATGGCAAGTAGATAGTTTTTGCATGTCAATTTAGAACGTTGGAGGACAAAATTGGAGCTAGATCTGGGTAAATCGGTTTGTAGAACGAGGACTGGTAGATGAGATATGATACTCACTTAAAAACGCGATAAGAACTAGCTCAATTCAATTCATAATTCTGAAAGAGGTTCACGTATCAAGCTTGTGTCGATCTTTGCGAACCACGATCATTGCTCAGCGAACACCCCATGTCCCTATTGCTCGAATAGATCTCCTATAATTGCGAATATTGTCCCAAAGTAATGGGGAGAATCAAGCAATGAGATATTCTGGAACAATACTTTTAATTGTCCTAAAACGTTCCAGATAAAGAAGGTAAAGGTGGGTATTCGCAGAATAATGCCTACTTCTCTTACAAAACGACCCCTCTTTGCATAGATGATTCTTGAACCAAGGTTGTTTTGTGTACGCAGAAAGGCAAGAGAAAAACATGAAAAGGTCAGGAAAAAAGAGAAATCGTTGCAGCAAAACAGGGTCTAGTAGAAAGTACGTAGTATTCACAAACTCCGAGCGCTTCGAGGAATGATAAAGCTATCAAAGTATTTGTACAACAATCATTAACCCCAACAAGCATTACATCCAGAGACACAACTTGCCACTGGCAGTACCACCAGCAACCCAATCTTGGGTAGGGTGGAAGTGGGCAACTGCAGGCACAGCAGTAATACCATCTCCACCAAGCTGAGCGAGCTGCTCTCCATCCGCACTATAAACATCCACAAATCGGTTCATATTTCCAATAACAAACTTTTGTATCCCATCTGAAGGTCTTTCCTGCCATTTCGGCTTCAAAATTGTTACCCAACGTCCAGTTTGGTTATTATGTCTAATCGTAGCTGTTGGTGCCATGACCTTTTTATCCAATTCGTGGCCCACTGTCCAAGATCCAGAGTCGAGGAAGGAATGTATTTTGATTGTATCATCGTATGAAGAAGTTGCAACATGTCCAGCCGCCGACCAAGAGGCGTGAGAAATTGATAATCTTGATTCATGTTCTCCAACCAAATTTGGGCCCTCTGCGTCTTCCCCTTTGCCACTTACACCTCTTAAATCCCAAATCTTTACTGTACGGTCTAGAGAACCAGTTGCAATAAGATGAGGATGTAAAGGATGAATAGAGAATCCTCCGATCTTTTTATCTGAAAGTTGCCAGAGCTCGGGTTTTGCTTTAGTTCGCATATCATGCCTGCCAAATGAACCGTCTAGTGTTGAAAATAATAAAATGTTTGGATCCGAGGCTGCGATTTCTATACCGGAAATTGGCAGATCTTCATCCAAACTATCTGGTGCGAAGGCTTCTACCGCTACCCCCTTTTGAAGATCAAATTTTCGGACTGACGAGTCGTATGAGGAAGAGTATAAGTGATTTCCATCTGCGGGAAAGACGAAAGAGGTGATTGTCCTTGAATGTAATTTGAGAGCGGTTATAGCTGGTTCGGGAGTATCTGCGTCTTCGTCGTCATCTTCTACCTTCACATCTGGAGTTTGAGAAGCATCAAAGATTCCCATGTTTCCCATTTTATCTCCAGCGAAGATCAAAGGCTTATCGGGCGATGGGTGGAATCCGAGAGCGTAAACTCGTTCTGGGGTAATTTTGATTTCTAGATATTTGTCAATGACAGTTCAGAATATGAGACAATGTGGCACGGCAACAGAGACAGCCAGCATAACAGAACTTACGATTGGGTTCATAGCCCTCAAATAACTCGAGTCCACTCATCTTCTCCCTCAATGCTTTCAACCCCTCATCTGTAGTCTCTTTGATATCCGACTCGTCGAAAGTCCTAACATTTGGCTGCGCCCCCCTCATTATCCCCGACAGGAAGTTCTGATCTTGACTAAAGCTCTTCCCACCAACCACAATATCCCTGAAATTCAGATCTCCAGAAACGCGCAACTTCTTTGCCTTTGCCTGTTCTTTCGCGAATTCTTCGTCCACTTCTGCCTTTCGCTTCGCAGTTTCGCTATCCGCCTCGATTCCTGCTATTCTTGAACTGGTTCGTGTCGCTCGCGGGGTCTCCCTCTTTACGGGGGTACTCTTCGTTCTTGTCGTGGATTTCGATTTGGGTAATGGCTTTGGTTTCGGTGCCATCTTCTCTGCGGTCGTACTGAGTTCCTTCAACATTGCTTCATTCGCAGCAATGTTCTCGAGTCGCTTTCTCTCGAAAGCGCTCATCTCTGGTTTTTCCTTCTTGACTGGTGCCATGATTGCGATTGCTGTACTGGAGATTTCGTGGTGTTGAACAAACTGAGTTTGGAAATATTAGAAGAACAACCAGATGGAGGCCTCGGAAGTCGTGAGGTCATTAACGCGTCGACACGAGACACGTTCCCTGTACGCGTTTCCCTGGGTCATTGAAGATTTTGGCCATGGGTGGTGAAGTGAAGCACTTCCGGCTGGACTTCGGTGGAGCTTCCCAAACTTTTCTTAGGTACGAGCACCAGCAACTCCAATTACACTCCAACTTCATCGCAAGAACATCTGCCATTCGAGACCCTCCTCCATATTTTTCGCCATGGCTTCCAGAACTGCCACCGAAGCTATGTCTGGAATTTCCTCCGTCTCAACCACCATGATGCCTTTCCTCTACCAGACGAGGACGCTGTCAACTTTACCCTGGATCAGAACCAATTCGAACTTCCGGCCTCGATACGGAACCGCCATTCGAACCGCCGTATCTTTCACAAAGGTATATGGCGGTCTTGATAAAAAAGGAAAATTTCAGTCCGAGAGATCTGTTGAGAAATCTCGAGCAAAACGAGCGAAGAAAACCCCTGATTGGGATATTCCTTTCGACGGAGAAAATAAACCCCCGCGCCCTGGATTTTCAGGAGGCCCTCGAGGTGGATCTGCCATCAAGAGTCTTACACGGAAGCAGCTCAATGAGTTTGGAGAGAATGAGGACGGAGTGTTTGGGGAGTCGGATTTTATGGATGAGGATGAAGGGTACGATATCTTCGCCGAGGAGGACTCGAAGCAACAAGCCCCAAAATCGACAATTACGGATAGGGAACGAAGAGCTTTCCAAAATATTTTCTCCGACATGTTTGCGCAAAAGCCGGGTTTATTGGACCCCAACGATCGATCGGGATCCAAGGATACGGCGAAATCAAAGTTGGATGTTATCATGGCTGGTGCGATGGTTAAAAATGCCCGGAGTCGTGAAGAGAAGGAGGCTGTGGTCAACCAATACCCACCAGCTTTGCGCGATAGCATTTCACAAGCTATTGGCTTGAACGACAATACGGGCAGTACATACGAAGGACAAGAAGAAGATGGGTATGAGCAAGAATCAGGGGATTTAGAAGCGATCGAAGAAGAACCTGAAAATATCGAAATTGAGCATGCTCATCTTGAAGCTCTGCGAGAGCCGGAACGTGTACGAGTCGAAACTTTAATGAAGGAGGCAGCAACAGATTTCGAATTGTGGGAGGTCATGGAGAAAGAGGTGTTCTCATTGATTCCTAGGTTGGGTCTGGATAAGCCTGTGAAAGAGGAGAAACTGAAAAGAGGAAAAAAGGGTCGGGCGAATATTGAGCCAGTGTCGAAGAAATTGAAGGACGATGGCGAAGCAGCTGCCAGATTTAAGAAGATGGTCGAAGAAACCACGGATGGCACTGAAGCAGCGGCTCTGAACACTTATGGTCCGCTCTACCCATCATACCTGTTGCTTGCAATTCGTCTCCTGGATCGCTCCTTTGCGAAGCCCTCACCACTGGCCCTCTCTATCTTGCCTAAAATCAAATCCCTCGGAGACACATCACGAGTTCTAGGGGCTAGTACCCAGTTCTACAACGAAATCCTTCGCATATCTTTACACAGATATGAAAATCTCGCTGGCATGCTTGAAACTATGTCCGAGATGGAAAAGTGGGCCGTTGAATTTGACGATGAAACGCTCGATATTGTCATAGAAGCATTGAATTTATCAGCTAGGGCACGAGCTGGCAGTAATGGAGACGTCGTAAAGGTAGTGTGGAGTCGCATGCCGCAGTTTGCGAAGCGCGGGTTCAAGGAGTGGAAGGAGAAGATTGCTTTCTCTCTCGCTGCAAGCGAACGATCCTCATCGAGCCTAGGATGATCTGTTGAATATCTCAAATCAGGTGCGTGTACACAGAAAGCATCACTCATGTATCATATAATTGTTTGTTTGCAAAATTTGTATTAATATTGTATCAATTTATCCAACTCCTTTCCGTCCAAGCCAATTGGTATCATTTTTGTGTCCCTTCTGGCCAATACCAGGTTACTAGCATTAGTCCTTGGTCTCTCGGTCACCGCCTGTCAAATTCACATCCCCGAAATTTACCTCCTCTTCCTCCGAGACACTGTTCTTCCTTCCGAACCAAGAAAATCTTCTCTTTCCGTCTGGACTGGTACCCCCTACCGACCAGACACTCGATCGACGGGTGCCATCTGAGTTGGTACGGGTTGGATAGATGACATCTGATGGTCGACCTATTTCATGTCAGCAGCATCATAAAGGGGGGAGTCAACATTGAGACGAACGTATATTTCCTGCGCCACCGATGCCATAACTCTTCCGACGATCAGCGTCTATGCTCGTCAAGAAGTCTTTGTGGTTGAGGTCCACCATCTTTCGTATCTGACGTTTCTCAACTTTGGTCCCTGTGGCCACTGGACCTTGGTGGTGATCTTGGTTTCCAAGTAGTTCTTCGAAACTTCCGTCTCCAGATCGAGAGTTGTAACTGGCAATGAGGCTACTCGAGGTTCTTGGTGTATAGTTGTAGTGAGGTGGGAGGACTGAAGTTCCGCTCTGGTTGTTACTTACTGGCGGAGAGGTGGGTTTGTACTTCTGTTGATATTTATATGTTGTTCTTGAGGATCGTGAGGGAGAAGGGGGGATGAAAGGTTCATTTTCTTTCGATTGTTGGGTGTTTGATGACGAGGAGCTTGTTTGGGATTTCTGGGTGGTTGGAGGCCGCCGTGATATAGTGATCGAGAGGGAAAACGAAACCATCTTGCTGATTGTTTCTTGGCGTGGGATTGGTTCGTGGAGGATCGATGTATGAGGTGGGTGGTGTGGTTGGGGTGAGTGGTGTGAGGGGTTAGATAGTGGCAACCTCCAATGTTTGGATATGTTGGTCTTCGACTTGCAGAATGATCGAAGATCGAATGAAGAAGAAAGGGTTTGAACCTTCTTTGACTTTCTTATACTAACAAGGCCAAAATTCGCAAACTTCGTATAAAGATGTTCTATGTACATACAGTGGTACTCGGCACCGACACGACAGGAGAGCCTTGTAGAGTAGTACGATTTGAGGTTTTCCACTTGGGCGTTACTTCCGCAAGTGAGTATGCAGGAAACAACGTCTTGTAAGAGGGGCTGTGTACACTTTGTATTCCTACGGAGACGGGGAGACGTTCCCGAGTGTGGGTTTCCAACGCTCCCTTCAAGTTTGTGCATCTCGAGTTTCTTTTCCAGCCCTCTCTCTCAATCAGTTTATGATATTCACTGGACCTCTGCTAATTTGAATCATTTCTAACATCTGGTCCCTTTCGAGGCCCTGTTTCCTAGAAGTACTCGATACATCGAGTCCTATTTTATTGAAATTTATTACTTTCCTCATCACACCACTAGTCTCTTATCTCCATCCACTTATTTACCATCGCCAAAATCCCGCACTATCCCACATCAAGATCAGGAAAACTCTCCGTATGCATCTTCATGCAGCCCATCAGCCCCCACCCCGCCCATTTGCAGAGGAGAAAAAGCAAACATGATCGACGTACCCCGCAAAAGCTTGATTTGTACCCCGTCAAGCCTGCTATGTCATATCCCTACCCTTCTTCCCTCTTCTCTGCATCTTGGCAGGGGTTTGAAGAGGGGAAGTCAGATGGTGGGCGATGGGCCATTGAGAGGGAGATTTCTTATCCCGATGTTGCGATTCGTTGAGAGATGGGACTGGATACCCTGCCTCGCCTGCCATTGATTCTGGTGTAACGGTGGAATTTGGAAAATGGTTGGAAGCGCGTGAAAATTTCAGAGGGAAAGACAATCAATTACTTCAAAGGATTCCACTTTCACACATGTTAAGGAGACATCTCACTCCCCAAGCCTCCCAATCAGACACATTGAAACCGCCGCAAAACACAAGATTAAGCAGCCTCAGCTCGTACAATATTCATGCAAGCGCCAACGGTTCCTCGCTTACTCCAATGTACAACACCACGAACTGCTTAAGGAACTCGGCATTGTCAACCCTCGGTACAAGAATCCTCCTGAGTTGGTTCGTACAACGACGGAAATGCAACCTTCCTCCCCATATTACCCCCACACTACTGCTTCGAGATTCGGGCATATCCAAGCCATTTCATATGCCTGGTTACTTGCACGGGATTCGGGGAAGAGTCATGAGAAAGGTCCAACTTCAAGTGAACGAGAGCCTGTCTCGGTGGTTTAATCACGGAAACGGGGAGAAAGTGATTCCGAAAGAAAATTTCAACGCTGGTGGCAATCATGTCGTGACCATTTTTGGCCCGAAAAACTGGGCGAGAGTAACCGTGACGACGGGACTGGTCCTTCGTTGGGAGGTACAAGGGGGAGAGAGTAGTGTCTTGAGCACTTGGACTTAACTCATTGTCATCAGTTATTCTCGAGTCCTAGAAAGCAAGAGGTAGCTACCCATTCTTGTGGCTGTGAAAACAGATGGGTCCCAACTTTTGTGCCCACATTGGCGATGACTTTGGGCAAAGAACAGGGAAGCTGATGGTTCTGGTCCAAAGAAATCGTTCTTGAGTGGGAAGTCACGCTGGAGACAGGACGTGTCGACTCTTGGGGTTGCCACTTCCCAAACCCACTCTTACTTAGTACTTATCCATTCTCTCCTAAGAAAACGGAAAGCTTAGTGAGACGGGGCCCATGGTCCCTTCCTTTCGGTACCTAGGTATGCTTTTCTTCCTGGATTCACGGAACAGACCATGGGAGAAAGCTACTCTTCCTTGCGACTCTCAAGTTTTTGACCCCATGCAAATCCATGAAGGAAGCAATCGCAATGCATGACTTAATATCTATGGGTTTGAGATCTCACTTACCGGAAGCTCCTTGAGGCACGAGAGAACATAGTTCAACTCTCACCTTCCGTGATAATTGACAGTTGACTTACCTAGGTACTGGGAGAGCAATGTCTGAAGCGCGACACTCTGTAACTCCGCTCAACAACGGTAGGTACCCGACTATTCAGTATAACACGCGCATTTGAGAACACTGCCAAGACCAGATCTCTCACGAGTCTTGGTTGATCCGTTGTAAAAATAATAAAAAAGCTCGTGTCTTTGAGGGAAGTCGCTTTGTGAGACTGGGATAGGGGAGACTTGGACATCCGAAAGCAGTCGTGCCTTCCCTCCTTGTGTTCAGTTCCCGTCATCGGGATTGGGTGCAAGCTCAAGGTCCGAAAGAGCGACCTCCACGACAGGCCAATTCTTGTCAACTTGGGAGGAGCGAGCAACATCTGACACTGTCATCCTTAGGTACCTCTTGTTCACCCGTCTTACTTTAGCAACAAGTACTCTGGCGAGTCTTTGCTTGCGCTGCGCTTCCTGGGCGGGCTGGGTGTTCACATCTCTCCACAGATCTTGAACGACGTGCTGCTGCGATGAGGTGCAAGCATTTTCGACTGCACAGAATTGTTTGATTCTTCATCCTTCTCGTCTTCTAAACGATGAGTTGATCTCTAAAGTACTGATTGAAGTAGTAGACTTTGAATATTTTCAGTAAGACTGTCCTTTGGCTTTCTTTGACCGCAAGAAATGTGTCGACTGGGTTGTCAGGCCAAAGCTGTTACTTCACTGTACCGAAACGTGGTAAGAGTACCGTGATACTGAGTCGCAAATAAGCACCCCCTCAAATGAAAACAAGATATCTATATATTTTAGCGTTACATCCCTATAAGGACTGTTTCGAGACAGGGCTTGATTGAACTCATATTTTCAAACTACCCAAATGTGTCATCAAACTTAATGAAAATGTAGTACCACTATCCCACACGAGATTTCGCATCATTAGGGAATAATGAGTGTTTTCTGGAAATTCTCTAAAAACATATAATAATTTAATGAAACCAAGAGAGTAGTATTAGACTCTCAAAAGAACTCTAATTATGACTTCTTTAGAGCTTGTCATAAGTCTTGTGTTCAAAGTTGATTATTCTAAACTTTTGATTGTACTAAATATATATTCGGGATAATAAGTTAATAAGTTCGTAGTATTCAGACTACTTTTCACTTCTCTTATCTTCCCTTCCTATTTCTTTATTAAGCGACAACATTCTACAACGCGAGGTAAATTGAGCTAATAACTTTACATGTAGAATTTCAAATCACGTTTTCGTGAATCTCGGACTTGTCTTGGTTGATATCAAGATATATGTAGTGGACCGGTGGTTGAAAGGGGAAGAAAAATGTTAGCTATTGTGGTTAACCTGTTTCTATATTTTTGGCCCCTAATGTGATGCTTGAGTTGGTAGGCTTTTGTTGGCTTACTGGCAGTTTACTCGTGGCCTACTCGTGGCTCACTCATGACTCCCTCGCGGATTACTCACGGATTACTCGCGGCTTACTTGAGGCTTACTCACAATAATTTTTGGCCCCCAAAATTTGATAGCTTAGTAACAGTTTGTAGCTTACTCATTATTTTGTTTTTTGCACCCATTTTGATGTGGTACTCAATGATTGATGCCTTGCTTGTACTCGGAATTTTTGGCCCCCAAATTGTATTTTTCTGTCCACTGGGTCCACTCCTAGCCTAAAACCCACTCATTCAAAAAATAAATTCTTATACCACCTCAACACCCCATTTTAAATCAAGAATTCCTGAAACCTGGACTCACCAACCCAATTTCCCCAACAAGCCTGCAATCTCCTCCGCCACAAAAGAAGGATCATCTTCTTGTACGAAATGACCACATCCCTTTGCGATAACGACACCTCTACTTTTTTCTGGAGGAGTGAGTTTCGTTAGGTCTTTGTTATAGGTTTGCCAGAAACTGGGTTGTTGAGTTAACATTTGTTTTGTGAATTGTCGGTGCGTGTAAGATTTATTTTCGGAAGGGAAACGAAGAAGAGGAGAGACAAGAGAAACATACTCATCAATAACCCGACTAACCCTCCGATTAACCCCAATCTTCTCCCAGCTCCCCTCGACAAATACATCCCTATCGTGACCAACAACTGTTAATTCCACCTCACCCTGCAATGCCGGTCTATCGGATCGTGGTAGTATTTTCGGGCACCCCCGCCGATCAAGCCCCTCTCTATTCGGGACATCAAAGTCAAACATTCCTACAAGAATACCCCTCGAATGAACATATTCATCAAGCGTACAATCATCTCCCAAATACTTTTCCGTATGGCTTTTGAAAGCAAAAGTATCGGGATGAGGTAAGATGGTCGAGTAAGCCGTATTTGCTATATTGGAGTCTAGGAATAAAGCGCCAGCGAGGGGGAAGGGACGAGTTGAGGATTGGGAGTAGAGGCGAAGGATGGGGGCTCCGATCGATGCTCCTATTATTAAGAGTTCTGTGTCGTGATCATCCACTGGTGGGTCTTCGGAATTTCCGAGTATGTGTTTAGAGATGACAACTTGAAGAAGTTCTTCCAGGTCTTCGACGACATCTTCAAACCTATGTCCCTTTTCTCGTCTTGGAGTCCCATCGAGCGGATCACGGCAAGAGGTGAGACCCTGTCCAAAACGATCGTATGTCAAGATTGATGGGTAGTTTAGCTTGTCTGGTTGGGTTTGGCGTTTAGCGATGAGTAGATTGATACACGGAAGCCAAGAGGAGGCAGGAAGACCGAGCCCATTGAGAAAGACGATGATTTTTGTGTTTTCCTTGTGAGACGAGGGGATGAAAGTATATGATATTGGAGAGTTGGGTTTACTTGGTAAGGTGAGGAAGGAGGGCGCTGGGACTGAGAGGGGTGTTGGAAATGTGGACATCTTGTGGTTTTAAGCGAGATTATGTCCAGAGATCGAGGATGCGGAGAGGTATGAGCTTGTGAATCTTTGGCTTGGATGAAATCGAGAGCTGAGATTGACGAAGATGACTGTACAAGACTTCAAGAGTCTGACACCAGGAAGACTGAAGTTCCGGGAAGATATAGTGCTATCATAAGCAGTACATGAGACAGATGAAGACGGCCGTACTGCATATTAATAATTGAGGCTCTCCATTGCCGGGGATCAGCTTTCGAAATCCGCTAATACAAGGCTACATCATGCGGGATGCCGCCCCACACACTCAATTAATAACCACCAATGACACCCCTCTTAAAATATTGATCAACAATGTCAATTCGTACCTATCGATATATTTGCATATCAAACTCCACTCTTTACAAACCACCAGAGGCAGTTGAACGCCAAATAAAATCAACGCCAGCCAAATGTAATGATATTTCCTTGCCCAAACCCCATGTATCAAAATTCCCAAGAACACCATTCTACTTTTGGGGGTATCAAAGGTATAGCACCACCAGGAAACTTCCCTGTCGAATTCATCTCCTGATAAGCTGCTTTGATGTTATCATCATAAAGCTCATCCTCCATCTGCGTGTCTAAGTAAACCCGGGGAGTTCCCGCTGGAAACCAAATTTTCGACCATGACCCATCTGGATTTTTTACACCGGCGCCTTTGTCTTCGTCGTAAACAACTCGTTTCCCTTTGAACATGGTCAAGTTTCCATTAGCATCTTGGGAAGCATAAGTTGTTATGTCTCTATGCGTTCCTGCTTGCCCGTTCACTGCTCCGGCTCCTGCTGCGAGCAAATTTGGATTGCCAAATGGCTGAGGTGGAGGAGGTTGCGTGTTGAATGGGTTAGGTTGATTTGTTGACGGGTTTCCAAATGGATTGCTAGCTGCGGGGGCTACCCCATCTGTAGGTTGTGAGGGAGCACCGAAGGGGTTGGCATGAGATGGGGAAAGCACCCCAAATGGTTGTTGGGTTGCTGCTGCAAGTCCATTCGTTTGTGGTTGTCCAAAGGGGTTTGTAGTCGCCGGTTGCGAAGGGGCTCCGAATGGGTTGCTAGCCGCAGGTTGAGACGGTGCTCCAAATGGATTGCTCACTGCGGGCTGCGAAGGTGCCCCAAATGGATTGCTCGTTGCCGGCTGAGATGGTGCTCCGAATGCAGAATTTGGCGCTGGTTGACCGCCAAATGGATCTGCTGCTGGCTGTCCAAAAGGACTGCTAGTAGCCGGCGCAGAGGGTTGTCCAAATGCACTCGAAGTAGTAGCAGGAGCTCCAAAAGGATTACTACTCGGGGCAGATGGTTGTCCAAATGCGCTTGGGGTACTCGACGGCGCACCAAAAGGATTTTGGTTCTGCCCCAATGAAGATGGCTGTCCAAATGAGCCACTTGTGGCCCCTAGCTGTGATGGCGCGCCAAATGCTGAAGAGGGTGCTCCAAATGGAGATGGTTTCGCACCCAAACTTGAGGGTTGTCCAAAAGGGGAAGCTGCCTGTCCTAGAGCCGAAGGCTGTCCAAACGGAGATGATTTTTGGCCAAGACTTGAGGGCTGTCCAAACGGCGTAGCTGCTTGCCCCAGACCTGAAGGTTGTCCAAAAGACGTAGGCTTTTGTCCCAAACTTGATGGCTGCCCGAATGCGCCCGAGGGTGCCCCAAATGCTGTTGATTGAGAAGGCGCCCCAAACGCACCAGTATTCGTATTTGCGCTGTTGATCGAATTTGCCTGCGTAGCTCCTGTTGATGATTTTATCTTATCCAATCGATTCCCTGGTTTCTTCCCCTCCTCTATGATGTAGTTTATTGCTCCGTCCACGTTATTAATGATTGTTTGTATCTGCTGTTCGGATGTGTCGTGTAGGTTTTTTGCTTCTTGAAACTAGTATAAATCAGTATCATGGACTTCTAGATGGACTGAGAGGGACTTACAGCTTGTTCTGGGATTCCTGCCGCTGCAGCAATATAATGCTGCAACCTCATTTCCTCAAAACTCTTCTCCCGGGCTTCTCCTCCAAACAGCTGCGCCGGGGCATATTTTCCAGGGCCATAGGCAGACAATATCCATTGCGGTCGTTCCGACACCAGGTCCGTTATGATTTGATCTTTATCTAGGCTGTATAGTAACTCGTTTCTCGCTCCAAATGATGGTTGTGAAGCTTCTGGGCGTCAGTGGATTCGAGGATAATGTAGGGAGGTCCTTACCTCTACTTTGAGGCTGGTGAAAGCTCTGACTCTGATTCTGGGGTTGGTAGCCATTACTTTGATAGCCATTGTTGCGCGACGCAAAACGGTTGTTCGTTTGGGCCCCTCCACTAGATTCGTGCAAGAAAGGGCATCTGTCTACGATGAATCTTTAGCTCTCATGTCTTCGAATATCGATCCCCAAGTATCAAGCATACCTCCGTTCCTGCAATTCCCTTGCTGCCAGAATCTACAAGGTGCGGGCATTGTTCAAGTCGAGGTAACGAGTGTGTCTAGGTGGTCCGAAGAAGCGCATTGCTAGATCTCATAGCATTGTGAGTGTTGCGTAGAGTTCCAGGCTGTGGCAGAAGATGAGCAGGTCAATTGGACGGCTGTGAATGCAAAAGCGGGAGGTCTGAAGCTTCGAAGCCGCAGGTGGTGAATCTGGGGAACGATCACCAAATTGATGAAGCCGAGGTGCTCGCGACGGCGCGTCTTTTTTTGCGCCCCGTGGGTAGTGCTCCGTACGTACAGTCCTCAAAATCCACCACAGTTTCTCTCTATAATTATTCAATCGCAAATACTAATCTGATTTTGATTGACCCAATTGTTGGGGTAGGTAAATAGTGCAATATTGATGGAGTGAAAGAAAAGTTGCGTTCAGGGACCGCACAAAGAGCTTCCCGCTTGGAGTCTTTCACCAAATGAATATATAGCTAGCAAGTTTCAGCAACAATAACTTTCTATTGTGACAAGATTAGTAGTTCTAAGAGATTTGAAATAGTTTCACTGTCGATTTGCTTCCCAGTGTGGAAATCCCCACCTGTTTTTCTAAAGAGAACTTGATCTCTCAACTCTTGAATATCTAAATTTCACCAGCTCAATTAAATAAAGTAAACATGTTTAAAATCGGAGGTAACAAATCAAACTATCATACTTTCAAATACTCTAAAAGTTCTAGAAAAAAGAGATATCCGAAGATAGTTACTTAAAGTGAGTTTAACCTACCTAGGTCACTATCTTATTCTCGAATTCACTGAACTGTTTTGCGCCTCCCCAGGATTTTGAAGATAATTCCGAAGACTATTTACCTCATTTCTCCGGAACTAATCAGAGTTTTACACGTTTGTTGATATATAATTCGGCGTCTTTTTTTTAATGTCAACTTTCGGGTGAAAAGTTAGTGAGAAGTTGACTTTAAGAGAGTCAAGCTCTCCCACGGGGTGGCAATTTGACTCGGTATAGTAATTCGATAACTTAAATCTTAAACTCCATTTATCTAGTTTGATTATCTAAAATTACCTCACTCAATTTATTTAAGTAAATATTATCTAGATACACTTAAGTATCTATCTAGATCCCTCCATTTTAGACAGTCTTGTAACTTGATTCAAGTAACTGAATTACTCTAAATCAACTCAAACAATCTGTTTTCATAATTGAACTTACTGGACTTGCAACCTGACAGTTTAATCGAGACTTCTGCCACAAAAGAAACAACGAGGCTGGGAACCCTCCCCTCAAGGCGCGTCAACCGGGTAAATGTATCCTGCCCCTTGTAAAAAAATGCAGTACAGCCCTAAAAAGCAAATACGTACAGAAAGTACCACCAACACAAGGCTCTCATCTATTCTCGTTGGGAAATTATGCTTGATCAATAAACATGGGCTGCATATTGCCAAGCACTGGTGTTGCGATGGTCGATAAAAGCGGCAGTAGATACTAGGGTAATTCATAGATGGATAGCAGGTATTTTGCCATGGCAGTACTTAGTACGGAGGGAAAGACCTCGCCTTGTCTGGTATCTCAATTGCCGCCTACCTAATTCTCCTCAGCTCTAATCATCTTCCAAAGCGCCGCCCTCGTAGTCTCATCCTCAAAAACCCTCCTCAACAACCCATCCAACTCCTCCTCCACCTTCCCATTGCTCCCCCCCTTCCCCTTCCCATCTCCCAGCCTCTTCTGCCAAAACTTAGTAAAAGCGGTAATCTGCTGCACAAGCACCTTCTCCAACTCCTTCCTTGCATCCAACAAATGATCCACAACAGCCGGAAGTAGCTTCCCCTTCAAGAGCGGTGTAAAGTAAGCCAGTGGATTAAATAACTGTCTTCTATCTTGAAGTTCTTTGATGGTGTCCCAGATGGGGGAGAAGTCGAATTCGGCCGATTGACGGATGGAATCGGGGATTTCGTGCGTCATGAAGAGATTCTCTATCAGCATGAGGTTTTTGATCAGGAAGAGTTGGGCGTCCATTATTGTGGAGTTGCGTTTAATGATCGTGGCTGCTTTTTGGAGGGATTCTGTGGCTTGGTGGACGATTTCGTAAAGTACATCTCCGGTTCTCTGGAGATGGCGTTAGCATTCATTGGAAAGGATGATGAGTGAAACTTACTGGTCTATCGTAAACTCGGTCATTGTACATAACGAGTAGCTTGACAGCAGTCTTGACCGTCGGATAGGCATTTGCCATTCCAGGGGTTACAAAACTATGGTTTCCTTCACTTGATTGGCCATCGCCATCAGTGACCACGGTCTTCGTAGATGCTTTTGAATCACTGGTACCAGGTCTAGCCGTAGTATCGGTAACTCGTAAATCATCCGGCGATGGCTTGAAATGCTCGATGGCCGCTGCTGCCTTGAGGAACAGGCCGTCAGACAATGGCCACAAGTGCTTCTCAAGTAAAACATGAGCTGTAAGTCTCTGAGCATCACGCTTTCTATCAATTTCATATTCCCCGTCATTTGAGGTGAGATAAGTAGCTTCCAGCCAACTGATAAGATTGCAAGCCCGCGTCAAATCTCCATTACTGAAATATGGCGAGAGAAATGTGTGTAAAGTCGCAAGATGAGAAAACCGGTTCTGTTCAATCTTTTCCGCTAGTTCGCTATCCTTGTTCCAAGAAACGCCATCTTGAAAGAAGTTTTCCGCAAGTGTAAGCTCATTGTGGCATATCTCAAAGGCATATGAGACAGCTCTTCGAGCGAATGATTTGAAGTCCTTCTCAGGGTTCATCTCGCCTGCAAATTTCTTGAGCTTGGCGAGTACTAATGGCCCAACTGGCTCCCGATTTTTGATGTAATTGTCGACGATCTGTTTGTAAAATTCTTGCCATTGAGGAACATAGACACTTTGGGTTTTGCCAACGAAAGAGAATTCACCCGTTCTCAATAGCTTCTCGACTGGTGAGCCAAGATCGCTGACAATGGTTTCGTATTTCCCGTAAAGCAAGATGTACTCCACCGTGTCGGTATTCTCTTTGGTCCGAAGCTGCTTGGTGACGTCGTCTGTTACCTCCTTTAGAGATGAAGAAACCGCCGTTTGAACCAGGTTAAGTGCTCTTTCGAGAAGAGATGTATATCTTGTCTTGTATGTGGTCGAGTCCCGGTAAAGTGGCTATCATATGTCAGTATTTCTCTCACTATATGATGAGTCAAACTTACATGTTGATCCATGAAATCAATACATGTATTCAAATTAACCAACATATCCAGGAAATCATCACTTCTAATCAACCTTGAAGCGCCGGGTGCATTCAGCCGTCTCGTGAGAGGTTCAAGATATGCGTAATACTGCAAATCTGTGCCAACTTCATCGGCCAGATCTCTCAATCTTTTCTGCTCAGCCAGTAAATCCTCACATTGGCTTTGGAAAGCCGTGGTTTCGGATTCGACAGCCTTGAAAGACTCGGACAATGTAGCCAGTAAATCTAATGCGGAGGTCGTATCTTTGAGGAGAGTATCAAGATGGCGTTCTGAAAGAGCCAGCTGATCTCTGTAGAGTCTTCGATTTGGGTTAGCTTGGTTGGTTTTGAGGGGGGAGAAGAGGGTTCATACTGGTATTCCTCGTGACTTGCGTCCAAAAGGTCGTCTTCACATTCTTCATACCAATTTTCAAGAAACACATTTTCGGTTTTTTCATTGAAGAATTCTGCTGTTCCAGGCTCCTTCTTATCTTCAGGCTCTTTCTGAAGATGGCCGAGGGCAATTTCATAGAAATCGCTGTAGGATTTGGCTCTTCTTGCTAAGGTAGCCTGAGGAGGTCCAGAATCGAGCGCGTCCTCGAATAATTCCAAGATTGGATCAGAAGGTTCTGAAATCTGATTATTTCGCTATCAAGCCGTCAGTATATTTTTCTTTATCGAGGATGAAAGGCGCACATTTGTTTGGTTTAGTAGCGATTGTCGACGACGATGCTTCTGAGTGGAGGACTCATCCTTTCGACTCGTCTCAGGTACATAACTGTACCATGAATCTTCATACATCTTGCTTGCTGCAGAGTTCAGAGTTGAAGGTCAATATATGTCTTCGTTCTGACTTGCAGCTATTCGCAGCGTGTTATGTTCGGCTCGGATCGGACCAATCCCGCAGGCAAGTGAGCTGACCGAGATTACGGCGTACCAAAGGAGCCAAAGCGCAACTCACGACTCATATCGTCATCGAGGACCCTGAATGAAAATGTGACAATGAGTTTTGAGTGTAAATTCATCAGGTATGTTGAGTCTGATTAATCTACACTATCAACAACTAACATCATTATTAGAGCTACACAATGATACATTCAAGGAACCTCCAACGGACATCTCAAATCCTCCACCACGCCACCAAATCAGCTCATACCATTCAGAGAAGATGTTACAGAACACCCAATTCCTCAAGAGTATCAGTAACTAGCAAAACATCTCCACGAAAAAGTCATGCGGCTCTATTCCTATCAATTACAATTGGAGCAGGCTGTCTCTACACACTTGCCCCTCAGCTACACGCAGAAGAACTCCCCACGCCCGTGGAAGTAACCTTTGAGAAACCCCGACGAAGAGGGACCTCTAGAGAAGATAACAGAGATCTCATCAGTTCTCAACATCTCCAGGTGAAGAAATCTTGGGAAAATCCTGGGGTTTACGCTTGGGGAAGTAACGTAGGCAAAGTTGTGGCTCCAGATTTGGATGAACAATTCATCAAGACTCCAAGACGAATTCCATTTTTTGAGGGGAAGCTTATTAGAGATATTAAACTGGATAAATTATTCGGTGCTGCAATTGATGAGAGGGGAGATTTGTTGCAATGGGGAAATGGATTTTCGAGTAGTTCGCAAGGTCCAACGCCTACGTTGACGGGAAAAGATCTTGTGAAGATTTCGATTTCAAGGGATAGGATTATTGCGTTGGGTTCTAATGGAACTGTGTATACCGTACCTGCCATCCAGGCAGATCAACTTTCTGGCCCGAAACCTTTGGAGAATAGCTGGATTCCATTCTGGAAAAGCAGGTCGGATGTCAGTTATCGAACTCTCAACCTAGGAAATATGTCCTGGGGAGAGACAGTCTCGGATGTTCAAAGTGGTCTCGAGCATTGTCTCATCTTGACCTCAAAAGGTCGATTATTCTCAGCAGCTTCCGGGACGGAGGATTTCCCATCGAAAGGACAACTTGGAGTTCCCGGGTTGACATGGTCAACGAAACCTACCGGTTCATACGATCAACCACATGAAATCAGCACACTCAGAGGCTTTGAAATCGAGAAGATTGCAACAGGAGACTACCATTCCCTCGCTCTGGACAATCAAGGCCGTGTCTTTGCTTTTGGCGATAACTCCGTCGGTCAACTTGGTTTCGACGCTGACACAGAATCAGCAATCATCGACGCTCCCTCCCTTCTCCCAATCGATAGATTATACAAAGGCACCAACCAACGACCCAGAGTCACAAACATTGCTGCCGGGGGAGTGAATAGCTTCTTCACAATAGATGCCACCCGAATAGCCGGTCAAGGAGAAGACGACCCCAAAGGGTTGGGTAAAATCACAGCCGATACTTGGGCATCAGGTCAAGGAATCTTTGGCGGTCTCGGAAATGGAAGATGGACCCATATCCAAGGAACTCCCACCAAGATCAAAGCACTATCCGGACTCTTCGAGTATGATGAGATCAAACACAAGGTCATTCCGATCAGATTGGCACGTTTATCCGTTGGGGCTACACACTCGGCAGCTGTGATGAACAATGTGGTTCATGTTGGAGCTACCTCTCGGAGCTCAGAAAACGACACCAACTGGGGGGCGGATGTTCTCTGGTGGGGAGGAAACGAGTTCTACCAACTTGGAACTGGAAAGCGAAACAATGTGAGCAATCCAGTCTACATTGCGCCTCTCGATGTCGAAGCAGATAAGGAGAAGGGAAGGAGAGAGGAACATCGGTTCCAGATTACACCAAGGACCAAAATCAAGTTCAATGGGAGGAATGTCAGTATGGAACAGAGGATTGAATGTGGAAGAGGAGTAACGGCTGTTTATTCGGGCACATGAGACTATGATGAAATGAATTTTAGAGCACTTGGTAATTGTTTGTATTTTGTAAGATATGGGTTGGGAAATGGAAAGGGAATTCTGGCTTTGTAACACAACTCAATCATATTCTCCATTTGGCATCGACAGGCGGGTAACCACAAGGTATTCGCGAAATTAAACACAACACTACCAGTTTCCATCCCATTCTCCCCAAAGTGATTCCATCAAAATTTATTGTTATCATTTTGGTATGTAGGGAGCTACAACCACCCGAGCGAAGTTGAGGAATCGCACGAGTTTATTCTCAAGAACATCCCACCGTCTCTACACCCCAAACTGGCCCTTATGTATTTTGCGAATGACGGACCAGCCGCGATGTAGTAGTAATCTCCCTCCACTTCAGGAACCGTTCATAGCTTGGAGTAACAGCGCTAGACGGGCAGTATGGGAGGTAACGAAAGAAAGAAAGGGAAGAGAAGAGAGAAAGAAAAGTATACCACAAGCAGAAATCAATTCAGCTTTTGTTCACTCTCGGAAGAATATCTGAACGTCCGATGCGTTCGTGGAAAAGCAAGCCCTTTTTTATTCGATGCTAGCTTCGAAAATACATCCCAGTTTCCATGACGCCCATAAAATCGTTATGATCCTATCCTTTATGCTTGAGTGGTCTTGGCGGCAGCTTGGTTTGGGTTGACCTTCTTTCCGTCCTTGTTGTAACGAACACGAGGAGGTGGTGCGCGGTTGCGGCGACCTTCGCGGGATCGGACACTGTGAGAGAGAATTGTTAGCCCTTCTGTGTCTGAAAATGGATGGCCCTTGCTTATGATTCAAGGACAGAGGTTCAACCAAGGCTTCATCTCGAGTGCTTAACGTACCGAACAATCTTGCCATGAATGGCGCAAGAGACACAGTATTGCAGCTTGAGGTACATCTTGGGAACGGTGTATTCTGGGAATACAGATGCGTCCGAGATATCACCTGTGGAGAAGAAGTTAGCAGCTGGTTTTGGTTGATCTGCGCATGCCACCACGTCCGCCGTGAAGCTGGATTTGACGAGGAGCAACTGATCCTCCTCTGCGAGAGGCGAGGTATCGTGGGAAGGGCGCTCGAAGATACATACGAATAGCGGCAGATTCGACCATGTTACGGATGGTAAATCTCTTTATCGCCTTGTCCTTTGGTGTGCACCGAGAGCAGTTGGAGCATCTGATCGGCTTGACATGGCCACGTCCCTTCTTGTTACGTCCGTTGGACGCGCGCTTCTTGACCACTGGAAATCAAAGATTAGCAGACGATCAACTAAGGCTTAGAAGGTCTGCGAGGGTGATTGACTCACTTTTGACGGTGTTGTGATGTTGTCGAGGTGGTTGTTGTCGAGAGATGGTTTTTGCAGAAAAGGATATGTGCGAGCAAAAATCCATATCGCCGCGGGGCCGATAAGCTATGCCCAATCTGGCGCTAGCGTGGTTTTTGCCGCACTTTACATTTTCCAAACCTCGACCCACCCCTCGCGAACTTTTCCTCTCAAGCAAAGACAGTTGAAGACGAGACCAGATCTCTAGGTACGCATATCCCCTCCCGCGTTGTTGGCGCATGCCTCGTATTATCTTGAACTCCTTCTAACATTCTTCGCAGACAGTCATGCAAATCTTCGTCAAGACCCGTGCGTTCTCACCATCCCCCCATCGATAATCTCCATTGTCCATCAACTCGACCCTTGAGCATCTGCTAACATCTCTCGCAGTCACGGGCAAGACCATCACCCTAGAGGTTGAGTCTTCGGACACCATCGATAATGTTAAGTCCAAGATTCAGGACAAGGAGGGAATTCCACCGGATCAACAGCGTTTGATCTTCGCTGGAAAGCAACTCGAGGACGGACGTACCCTTTCGGACTACAACATCCAGAAGGAGTCGACCCTTCATCTCGTCTTACGTCTACGTGGAGGAGCCAAGAAGCGCAAGAAGAAGGTCTACACTACACCAAAGAAGATCAAGCACAAGCGCAAGAAGACCAAGTTGGCTGTTCTCAAGTACTACAAGGTCGACGGTGATGGAAAGATTGAGCGTCTCCGCAGAGAGTGCCCAACCCCAGACGTAAGTTTTCACAATTCATCTGCCAATATCTCGACAGTCTTCTAACATATTTCCAGTGCGGTGCCGGTGTTTTCATGGCTGCCATGCACGATCGTCAATACTGTGGTCGCTGCCACTTGACCTACATCTTCGATGAGGCCGGAAAATAAACGCTCTCAGAGAAATCTTGGTGGATGAATGGTTAGCATGGGACAAGCTACGATGTATCTACAATGACATGAAATGCGACCTTGAACTACCACAAAACACGAACAACTTGCCCATTTTGCCTCTGACTTCTCTGTTGTTTGGGATTGGCCACCAAATTTTGTCGTGGCAAGAGATTATAAATTAATGTGACTCCTTGGTGGCGTAGAATTGTAACTCCAGCAGTCACCCCGTTCCTTGCCACTCGCTGATCTCGGAGGATTTTGTCAATTGCTACTTTGCACTATTTTGTGTCTTGGAGTGCTCTTTACCGCCCTTCCAAGTTCATACCAAATAGCCTGATTAACCACATTGTTTTGAACGTCGTAGAATAAAGTATATACAGGATAAAGCATTTCGTGCGGCCATAAAGGGAAGGAACTAGAGACGAGTATTCACCCGCCGGTCAACGCTTAAATACAGCTACTGAATCGATGAGTGTTATGCCATCAGAAACTTCGGGATTGACTTCACTGTCTTCTACTTCTCTGCTGAAGAGAATTCTGTGGAGGAACGCAGATAATCAAGTCTGGCAAGCCTTCAATTTAGCCTGCGACAACCTCCTCCAACTCCTCTATCACCACCCTCAATCTAGTGGTCCACGGCCCGCTGGGTTCAACTTTTACTGTTGTAGTCGAGTCCTCCAACAATATTGATCATATCAAGTCTGAGATTCAGGAATGTGAGGGTATTTAAGGTGGGAAACAGTGTCTTGTATTTTAGGACAGGAGTTTGAGAGACGTTCCTTCTTGATTTTATATTTGGAATGTTTTCTAGAGTTGAGCTGTATTCAAGGAGTAAACAAATTGAGTTAGTTCAGCTTTCTTTTTCCTTACCTCTCTACTCTACTAGCGGTTCATTTCCCATTCATTTCCCATTGATGGTAGTACATATTGTCGCAGTCTTCCTTTTTATCAAGGGAAAGATAGTAAGGCTAACAAACTTCCCCTCCCGCTTCATTTGCTTGGAAATGAATAGTAATGTTTTGAAATGTCAACGACGACATATTTAGGTGACGATAAATATTCCAGGCGGGAAAAACAACATTGTACATTGTTGTGGGTGAAGTGGAGGGTGCGGCTTTGAAGGGAGGAGGGTATGAGGGAATGGATGGTGAGAGGAGCGGGAGGAAGTTTTAAGATTTGGGTTTTAATACACTCTCTTTAACATTTTTTCTTTCTTAGCTCAAAGATACTAGATGTCCCGCGGCCTAATTATTACTAGTTAGGATCAGGTAGCGTTTTAAATTCAGAGCGTGTGAGTTCTTCCTCAGTTCAAAATTGATGAGGCTGTCTTCGGTTTAGCATTGTATACTAATGGATATCTAGATGGAATTTTCATGTTTGGTAATAAGAGGATGGCTCAACCCGGTGCTGGCAGATTCAAGATAAGGCTCTCTCTCTCTGCCATCGATACTTGCATGTACACCTGAAGAACGAAATTATACAAAAAGTCTAGAGAAAGATAATCGAACAACAAGACTTACAAGAAGACTTCAGAAGTGGTATTGGTTGTTACTAAATACCACATGTCACTTTGTTGAATTGACTCAATCGTCTTGAGCCTTTCAGAATAAAATATTTCGATTCAGATTACTTCTATGTACGAGGATTCAGGAAGGATGGCAAACTGTTTCTCTGAAGGCATTCGCATTGAAGGGAAGAATGGTAAATCTAATGCCTACGCTCCCAAAGTGCCAACGTAGTCTAGAGAAATTTTCAATTAGTAATAAATTACAGGACGTGATTAACGAACAGTCGCAAGGCACTGGAGTCAAAATTGGATCTGGAGCCAGAACAAGCGAGCAGGTGAAAAGGTTGTTGGATTCTACTGATAAGCCAAGAGAGAATTCAGTAAAAGCAATTTATTTATCTTTAATACAGCTGTATTGAGAAGAAGCAGCTAGCCATCCATACTGCTTGAAATTTCCAGTTTCTCATCCATCCCACTTTTACAATACAACACACAGGGTATCTCAACAATTATGTCCGCCAACGCCATTTCCCAAACGCCAATTCATCCTCATAATCCACACCCCGTAGTTCGCACATAACCATGAACCACTCATGGACTCCGCTGATCGCCGTCAATAGATTAGCGGAATGAATTGAGCATATCCCCGAGGTTCTTCTTCTTGTTCTTCATAACGCCAACTTTCCTCTTTTTCGCTGGGCTTGGTGAAGAGATTGATATCGCGTCATCACTTTGAATTGGTACAACGTTGGCTTTCTTCTCAGTCGGCACTGGCGGAAGGGGTATTTTAATCCGAATGAAAGACAGAGTGTCAGCACTAGGTGTACCATGTCTATCCTTCCGGTCATACTTCAGCGTCGGCTCATCTGGTCCTTCCGCATAGATGCTGCTGTAGAAAGGCTTATGTTGGCTGCTGTTGTTGATCTGCAACTCAACCGGAGTTGGACCAAGTCGAAGGGAGACGATCGGGACTGGTGGGAGGAATTCATTTCCAACAAGTGTGACCTGATCTCCAATGTGAACTCCTGCTCTTGCCAAATCACTGTCGTTTCTGAGCTCTCCAATCCTAGCGAATGAGGTATATGTTGTGAACTCCCAGGTTTCCAGTGCCCTACTCTTGGAATGAATACAGGTGTCCAGAAGCATCCATCTTTTGTCTGTGAGAATTACCGATTTCTTCCTATTGGTTTTGGTCTTGGTTTTGGTTGCTGTATCGAGACCCCGCTTCAAACAATCGTACCCCGCAATTGGCAATCCTGGAACTACTGCCGCTTCTCTTGTTAGAAATGCTTGAGTTTCCGAACGAGGCATCTTTTCCGTATTTGCAAAGTCTAGCAGTTGACAAGCACAAGGTCGACGAACTGGTTTGATCTCGAGACCCATCGACTCTCGCATAATCATAGCTCGTTCGACACAAGCAGCTTCAAGTAATCCAAGTACATTTGGTTCAATATTCGCCCTCCATCCCAGACTCTTCGCATCGATTTTCGCACCCATATCGAACTTGCAGCCTCGGACGTCGTATACAGCTAGACTTTTGAAGCTATTGATGAAGGCGAGGGACTTATTGGTGAGCTCTTCGTGGTTCCAAAGCCTCAAAATTCTAAGTATCCGGAAGCTCCCATCACTGATAGTAGCAAGATGCCAAGCTCGAAGCAAACGATCGCTCACAGGCAGTAGGAATTTATTTGTAGGGTGATTAATAATCTCAAGTACACCAATGTTCGTGATCTTGGATATCTTGACGAGGTCTGGCAGGTCGAACGAGGTTGTAATGCTTAAATGAGTGATGAAAGTGAAACAAGTTGAAGTGAGTGGAGTGGTGTAGACATGGAGATGGCAAATGGGCTTTTCAATTCTTTGACGATATCTTTGCAGGCTCAGAGTGGCGCCTTCGTCTTCTCGGAGAAGCCTGGAGAACATGAACCAAGTATCGAAGGAAAGAAGGCATCTGTAAAGAATTAGAAATGACACCTCGAAAGATAAAAATTTTAAAGACGAAGAAGACGAAGTCAGGAATCATATTAACTTACCTCTTGCTAACAGCGTGCCAGAGTCGCCGTACCAGAGAAGGCGGGAGATTCTCAAGGCCTTCATAAGTAACATCCATAATGTTCTGAATAATACACTCGATTGCCGAGTCCTGTAAAGATCGAGGCCCCTTTTTCCCTCTGATTCGAGTATTCTTCAGCCCATCGATATGATAGTGATACGCTCCAATGTTTGACTCATTTCCTCCGGTGGTTGAAATGAAGCTAGGAGCAGGAACATCTTCATCATCGCGGTATTCTGGTCCGACAACAAGTTGAGTCCTGCTGGTCCAATCTGAGTCGTCCGAAGTCTGAATAACTGCGGTTGATTCTGAGTATACTTGACCGGTGGAATCGTCATATTTGTGATGATCGCCTAGACCTGGGACTGTTTGTTGTTTCTTGGAGTTGAAGAGACCAGACTTGTTTTGGGGGAAGAGCAGGCCCAAACGGCGTTTGGGAGATTGAAGCCACCTCATGATGAATGGCGCGCCCTAGAGCAATGAGGTTGGCACAATCACCCTGCAACCTGAACTCCCAGAGCGATGGCAAAGGAAGTGGTGTGGTACATGCATGTATTGGAAATTGAATTTGTTTACACTTGCTCTGAGAGTTGGAGATCGAGTCCAACGCTTCGGTTCGGTGTTCAGAGGCACCACGGCACGGGCGTGGCTGAGCGCTTATCGTCGATAAGACATCGATGCCAAGGCCAGCCTTCTCAATCACCCTCAAACTGAGTTCCAGCCTAAACACCCCGCTCTTGCTATCTTTATACCTCCTTCTCTACCTCGAACTGCAAACAATTCGACTACTTCATGAAATGACTGCAGCTCTCATCTGCCAGTGTTGCTGGCATACATTTTACCATGTTTAAACAATCCTCTTTCCTCCTGCCATACAATTGTCTGCAGACATTTCAGTCCTCCATAAAAGCCTCAACGACGTCACCATTCTCAAATCGCACTTCGGCCTACCCACCCATTTCCCACCAGCCATGTCGTTCCTACGCAATGGTATCCGATGGACACAGCAGTCATGATCATGGAAACCTTCGCTGGCCCGAACTTACCTCCGCAAATGCTGTCCCAACTCCCTACCAGATTTTCAACCAGAAGAAAGGATCACCATATTCCAAGCAGACTTTCTATGACTTGGTGAAGCTATACCATCCCGATCGTCACGACCATAGCACGTCCCGAAACGGACTCTCGTATGCTACGAAATTAGAACGATATCGACTCGTGGTGGCTGCCAATGATCTACTTTCCGATCCGGTGAAGCGCGGGGCATATGATCGTTATGGTGCGGGGTGGAATGGAATGCCGGATGTTGCTCGAAATACCGAAGATTCATGGGGAAATACACGCGGGAGAGGCTGGGGAAACGACCCAAATGGACCAAGCAATAATGCTACGTGGGAGGATTGGGAAAGATGGTACGCTCGCAATGCCGAAGGTCCTCAAGAACCAAGATTCGTCTCAAATGGTGCTTTTGTTGTTCTGGTTATTGCGTTTGCCGTCATTGGGGGAATTGGACAAGCACATCGTGTGGGCAATTTCTCCATCAACTTTCTGGAACAACGAGATGGGCTACATGATACCATTTCCAAAGATTTAATGCGGAGAAGAAGAGAAACAAATAACGCATTCGGAAATCGAGAAGAGAGGATCAATAATTTTCTCAAGCAGCGGGATCCTCTAGGACAAGGCATATTGGATCCCAGAGATGAAGGTTATCGTAAATTGCTACCAGCTCCTGGAGTTATCCCGAATAAGGATATCAAGGCGGCTCCAACAGACAGCCAGGGGAAGAACATGGGCATAAAAGATGGATAATATCTTGTAGACAAGACACAAGATCTACCTAGTCAATGTTTGGACCATTACTCCAAGGAGTAACTTCTGAGATGCGCCCAGCAAAACATTTGACCAAGTCGGAATTTGCCATCCCACATTGATGTTTGTTGAGGACAGCGGATGAAATGGGAAATTGCCAGATTTGAAGTGAATGGCACTTCTAGTCAATGGATTTCCGAAATATGCTAACTATATCGAGGGGTTGGACCTCAGACCTCCCCAACCTGTCTTGATTTACTGCAACCTCTATTCACAGAATCTCATGCATGACAGCCTCAATCGGGACTTGGAGCCCGATTCTTACAGACCTCTTTGAATGTCATTGGGGAAACTATATTTTGAAACGTTACATGCTTGCGTTATCATTTGAGTTTTGAGAAGGGTGCCTGATTATATTCACAACTCACATGTACATTTATATCTATACAACATGCTCTCTTCATAATTCCCTACATTCATGTTTCATTGTGGCTCATAAATTTCTCATTGCCAGGCTTCAAAGTGAATCAACCCATTGCTTTTGTTCAGAGCGTCGTCATAACCCCAGGATTGTCTCAACTCAGCCCCGTGATTGGAGCTGAAGCAACCGAACATCCACATCATAAATCTCGCCACCTTCAACGTCAGTCAACTCTACAAGTACCAACCTCCATCTCATAACATATCTAACATTTGACTAAACAATCTTCAAAGTGGCTCCTCTATCGCGACTCGCTCTTTTCGCTGCTCCTCTCTTTGTTTTTCTTGTTGGGCTTTTGGCTCATTTTCGCTTTGACGCTTTTGAGAGGTTACCCCTCCCTGATTATTTTGGTACTTCGCCTTCTAGACCTTCCACGAGTTTAGACGACGAGAAAATGGGGGGAGGCGATAGGTATCGGAGTGTGGCTTATTTTGTGAATGTGAGTGTATTTTTTTTGTTCGTGGTCTGATTTTGAGGTTGTTCGAGGTAGCGGATGAAGCGGGAATATGTGAAAAGCCAGGCGCTGTTCTCCGTATACGTACTCGAATGAGCGACGTCGTGGGACAATCGTGAAAATTATGAGAAGGAGTTTAGAAAGTGAGAAGATGAAATCTAAATTATTTTAATTCATCTTGAATATTTGTTATAAATGGTCTAAGGGTGTACGAAGGACACCAACCGAAGTTTTTCTGGGTCGTTTAGCGGGGTCATCTTATGATTTTTGAGAATCCGAAAGCTAATTATTATAGTGGGCAATCTATGGCAGGAAGTTCACACCACAAATGCTGCCAGCGGACAAACTCACACATGTTCTCTACTCATTCGCCAACGTGAGACCCGACTCTGGTGAGGTGTAAGTAGACCACTCTTTTCATCGTGGGGTATTCATACTAATTAATATGTAGATACCTCACCGATACCTGGGCAGACACAGACATTCACTACGACGGAGACTCCTGGAACGATGTCGGAACCAACCTTTACGGTTGCCTCAAACAACTCAACATCCTCAAATCTAAAAATCGCTCCCTAAAAATCCTTCTCTCAATCGGCGGCTGGACCTACTCTAGCAACTTCGCAACTCCCGCCGCCACAGCCGCCGGTCGCGAGAAATTTGCTCAATCAGCTGTAACACTCATCAAAGACCTTGGTTTCGATGGTATCGACATTGACTGGGAATACCCTAAATCTCAAACCGAAGCCGAGCATTTCGTCTTACTTTTACAAGCATGTCGGAGAGCTATGGATGAATACTCTTCCACCCTCCCACATAAACACCATTTTGAAATCACAGTCGCTTGTCCTGCGGGCCCACAGAATTACAATAATATGGATATCAAGGGTATGGATCGCTATCTTGATTTCTGGAACTTGATGTCCTATGATTATGCGGGATCTTGGGACGCAAATGCAGGCCATCAAGCCAATCTCTGGGCTTCGAAAGATAATCCTTCAGCTACGCCTTTTAATACCAAGCAAGCGGTGGACCATTATGAGAGTCAAGGTGTAAGAAAGGATAAAATTGTTCTCGGTATGCCTCTCTACGGTCGTGCCTTCCAAAATACCGACGGTCTCGGAAAACCATACTCCGGAGTCGGAGAAGGATCATGGGAAAACGGAGTCTTTGATTTCAAAGCTCTCCCTCTTGCGGGCGCGGAGGAGAAGTATGATGAGGGTGCTGGGGCGAGCTATAGTTATGATGCTAGCAAAAAACATCTGGTTACTTATGATACTTGTCAGATGGCGAGGGAGAAGGCGAAGTGGATTAAGAAGGAGGGATTGGGAGGCGCGATGTGGTGGGAGAGTAGTGGGGATAAGGCGGGGAGTGAGAGTTTGATTTTGAGTGTGGTTGATGAACTTGGCGAGCTGGAGGGGACGAAGAATTGTCTTGAGTACCCGCATTCCAAGTATGAAAATTTGAGGAAGGGGTTGGATTGTTAGGGGGTTTTGGAAAGGGGGATGGGTTGTCAAAGTTGATAGCGGGATTTTAGGGTAGGCATTGTTGTTGTTTCGGGGAGGGACTTGGTTCTTGCAAATAGTTTGTACCACTGAACCTCTGATCTCGGATTATCTTTTGGACTGTGCTTGTTAGAAAAACAGGTAGCCGAGCAGCGAAAAGAAAAGTCTAAAAGGACAGAAGATACCAGGTTTTTCCATCCCAAACTTCGTTTAAATATTTCAGAATCCGACGTGGAGAATCTAACAGTACGAGGCACAAAGAGGCCGTCATCAAATTTCATGGGAAGCTGGTCAAAGTCAAAATTGGTTTTAATGACCACGCCGTCTTGTCAGAAGCGTGTTCAAGGTAACGAGGATTTATTTGGAGTTATCGCAGGAGGATCCTGCCGAGTCGCGCTTGCTCCACGGAGAGGGAACTACAAATCGACGGCAGATGTGAAATCAACAATAAATATTTCCAACTTCCGCAAGAAACTCATAGGTAGATTGACCAACAAAAGCGATATTTCAGTTATCCCTCGCTATCTTACTGTTAGGGACACTTGCTCTTGTAGAAACCTACCATTAGCATCGTTCTAGCAAGATATAAGCGCTCGCATATCTACATTAAGAGAGAGAAATGGAAAGTTGGGTGTAAGTTGCAGATCATCTTGAAAAATCACTTCGGTTGAAAATGGATCTACTACTAGTCGAATTTTATTTGTTATAATATACTTATAAAATTGGGACCAGCCACACTCGTGACCTGTCCTCATTAGGATCGACGTGCATAAATTGTTGCA
>LLCD01000048.1:0-33192 GCA_001414355.1 Hymenoscyphus salicellus
TCACTTGAGAATTAACTTATTTTTGTTTATATGTTTGTCCCTTATGTATCCAATACCCGACACTCTTGTACAGATATACTAACTGTTCTCGCAGTCGCTCCTAATTTTCAATATCTCCGTCCATTTTTCAGGAATAAAATTCAGGTATACAAATCGTATGAAACCCCTAGCTTAACCTATGTTCACTTAGCTAATATATGAGGCAGAAAAATGTGCTGTTTGATAATTTGGGTCGACGGGGACCGATTCGAAGCTGAAAGAACAAGAATCCGACATAAGTACGACTGGCTTACCTCGAGACTCAGATGGCGCAAATCCATTCAACGGGCTCCACCTCAGCAACTTCAACCTTCAAATCTGCCGAGCTACAAGGACACTTTTGTCCAAGTGCAAGAAGGAGACCTAGAACCTCAACCTCCCAGTGAATGCGAAAAATTGGCAGGGCATCTCGGATAGATTTAAGGTTTATTTCTTAGATTCAACCAGATGAGCACTAGTTGCAGCTCATGTTGTCTTAGACGAGAATTGATGAAACTTATATATACATTGTCCTATGGTTGAATTCACGTAATAACGGCAGTAGATTAAAATGAAATAACCAGTCTTTCTTTTTGTACTTATTCTAAAGTCATCGATCTGAACGGTATACGACCTGATTTACTGATAGATTAATAGTAAATTGTAAATTCCGGGGCACATTGGGCCAAAAACACCGCAGTACTTTCACCTCAAATTTTCATCGCGACTCCAAGTTTTCTGGCACATCACTCAAAACCAACCAACAAATTAACTTGCTTCTACCACAAACCCCCACTGCAACGCTTCATATCCCGACAAAAGTCAAGAACGGAGTCATTACAGGTTACTCTAACCCCTGGTTGCCTGGCGGTCAAGGTGAGGTTGGGACCTGATAGGAAGCCGTAGGGGGAGGGCCGGGTGAGAAGATGTTTAAGTGCGGTTTGGGATGTCTTCTAATAAGAATATGTGACTGTTCTTGTGAAAGTGGAATCGTGCGGGATGCTGTGTGGATATGGGTATGGGTATGACTTTCAGCAGCGCGACATCTAGCCATCTCGGTATCTGTACCTCCCAACCCAAAGAAACAAAGAAACAAAGAATTAAAGAATCAAAGATCACAACTGCAGCACCTGTGAATACTAAGAACGTCTAGCGCAGACGGCACGGGCGAGCATGACTAGGCAGCAAGGAGGTTGAGGAAGGGGGCCAGCGCCAACACTAAGTCTGTCCCAGCCAAAGCGCCACGCAGCTCCAACGTCATTCTTCTCCTGCAATTGCTCGATCCCAATTTAAGTCACAACAGGATTCCAAACTTTTGAGTTGACTCGAAATAAGGCGGCTCCAACTTCGAGCCCCTCACGAAAGCTTTACAGCTCCCAAGACAGGCTCCAGTGCAACTTCTTTAATTTCGAGAACTCTGAACACTCAAATTCACTCCCTCTAAATCAATATGTAACTCCAAGATCATATTCCCACCGAATCTCCCAAATTCCACGGTCAACTACACCCTGCAAGCCCTCAATTTTAGTTCCAAGATCGTTTTTCCTTCAATCGTGAGAGTCCCACAGTTGTCGAAGCAACCAAAGTAAAAGAACCATACCTTACCGAAAATTCCACTTCATGTCTCACCGCACCTTCAACCGCTCCAGTCATGCCAAATCCCACGAGACGTAACGATTCTCTTATATCCCAACTCAAGCAATTCCGCCCGCCAATTTGGAAGAATCTTAAATGGTGAAAGTCCGCTGCAAGATTGTTCTGATTTACACTCAAAGAACGTTATAGATTCATTGGATAAAGGACTTGTGGGGTATGAAAAGTACCGAAGTGGCAATTTTTATAATCGTAAGTGTTTTAACCAATTGGCATGGCATTCAATTCACTATTCCTTCCCACACGCCTGGTCCTCCAAAGCTGCGAAAAGCGGGGTGAAGGTTGGTTTGTGGAAGCCCACTGGTTGCTGCTAATGCGCAGCATCTGCGCTTCCGGCCAGGTGATGCTGAGAACCTTGATTTGAGAGCAACTTGAGCACTACCAGGGTTCCGAGCCATTCGCGATCGTTTGATGTCATCTGACCAGCATTGGAAGTGATCGTTCAACATCTGCAGAGACTGATCAAAAGACTCGGGTCGGTTCCTTTTGGCGCCAACTTTTGGTGAATCCACAGACTGAAGCCATTTCGTCAGTGGCCTATCGAGGGAAGTATCAAGGAAGTCCGTGCCTACAAGTTCTGTATATGACTAAATAACACACGTTGAACTATACCCTTTAGTTGATGAAATTGACGATAAATCAGATGGACGTGACGAGCTGTCTGAGATCATAGATTCTGGGGACGACATTGTAGAAGCAGAATCGGCCGAGGATGACCGCCGAGCAAATCCGTGTGCTTGTGATGAAGATTGATACCCATTATCTACCACCTGAATAGCACAGATGCTAGAGACTGGCGCCGTGGCGAAATCCATAGCAGGCTTGTGGAGCATATAGGAAGCATCACCCACTGCAGGAGTGTCGAATCCATTGATCTGAGGAATCAATCGTGGTGTGAGTAAGCGACCAAGGACCGGAGTGGGTTTGCTCAAAGGATATGTACTTGATGGAGGATGCTCCATATAGTGTTTTGGTGTTGGTGTGGATTCGGTGGACCCATAATTAATGGCAGGAGATGGCTCAACCGTCAATGAACCGAAAGCTTGAGGCGATGCTGGTTGGACGTTGAAATCTGAAGGTGTCGATATTTTAAACCCCTCTATGTTATCCAAATCAGAGTTGAGTTGGAGAATGATTGCTTTCCAATCTGCTGTTTCGCCTGCCCCTGGGGACGGATGCAGTGATGACGTATACTTCAAAACAATATCGGTCCAACGTTGGATTACAGCATCGGTGATATATATCCGCCAATCGACAGCTAAAAGAAATGCTATTTCGTTTTGGTTGATCTCTAAAGTGTTCAACCCGGAGATCTTATTCCAAGCCCGTGCAGAGTAATTGCGGTCTTGAAGGTATTTGGAAGCCAGAATGAGCGCTGAAAGGAACGTGCGACGACCGCACTGCAAAGCTCTGACTGGCTCTCCCATTGTAAAATCGTGCTCTGGCACATATGGCTTGATCAAAATTAGGTAATATAGAGTAACCTGGAGGGTTGAGTAACTAGTCCTTGATCGACGAAGAGTCTCTTGAATGAACGTGCGTAGGGGAAGAATGCCTTTGTTTCCCATCCCACTTCGGCAGGCGATTGATGAATGGGGCCAAATTGCTGCAATAATTTGGACAGAAAAGTGTAGGAGATAGTTATTGAGCAGGGACACTTATGATGGTCACTTCAATCTTACCGACGAGCCTATCAACGAATTGGACCTTTCGATTGCTTTGACTAAGCAAGGAAGGGCAGCCGCTCGGAATGTGGGTTCCTGCTCTGGTTCTTCTTGGGTGATGCCGTTGTTCGAGAGCCAGTTCGACTGGGACTTTTTGTTCCGACCACGAGGGTGATACCGAGAGGTTGACGGCAGTAGAGGGTGTGAGATTTGAGTCTGAGGAATTGGATGACTGAGACGAAGCATCCGACCAGACTGAGGCGGAAGAGGATGAAGCTGAGGAAGCTGAACAAAGAGGAGTCGTATGAAGCATTGCGGTACGATGGGATCTGGGGCGGCGAGTCATCTTCGGCGAAATGCATCATAATATGCTGAAGATTTTTCAACGAAACGCCAGTGGCCGTCGTTAAAAGCCAAGCTGATTATTCGTTAATGGACTATCCCAAATGTTTTAGGGGCCTTTAACTAGATGCAAGCTCGTACATTAGCCGAGGCCATGGCAGCAGAGCTGAGTGATCGAAGCAGGGGGAGAATAGACTGGAGCAAAAGAATCGAGATGATGTCTTCACAGACGACAGAACTGGTAGACGATTGATTTGTAAAGGTGCAAGATACTAGGAGCGTGGTGACCTTTTCGATCAAGACAATGGAAGGCTCAAATAAAGCTCACATTGAATACTGGTCGAAAATGGAGAAGGTAAGTAGTATTATGTATGTGTGTGCCGCGTTCGCTGGGGCAGGTCATCGAAATCGGCTCGAAAACAGGTCAGAGAAAATGGTGACTGAATTCGCGTACATTTTTAGGTCGTTTGCGGTCGCAGCAGCTTGATTCTGTACAGATGTTGGACGATTTTTCAGCTCACCGCCAAAGGTGAAAAACTCTTTGATGTCCTCACAAGTGACAATGGCCTCACGGGATAGAGAATGCTTTTGAAAGCAAAACCCCAATTGAAAAAGGTTGGGACGCACGAGAGCGAAAAAAAACAAAACAAAAGCAATAGCATCATTCGTCAATTTAGCTACAGTGAGTAACGCGAGGCAAAGCGCAAGGCACCCTCAAGATGGCGCAGAGCAGTGGACCGAGACGAGCAAATCAGCTGCATGCCCTGAGTGATCCCCAGTCATCTAACGCCTTTGAGAGATGGCAGCCTGTTCGGTGACCAGGAGTAGTTAGGCTCATAACCTTATCTACTAGACGCTGGTATGAGACAAACTCGCGTAAAGTCAACGGGATATGGACCAATGCCAGCTTCCCATCCTTCCACCGCTAGTTTCGCCTCTGTGGATTGCATGGTACGAAAGGGGGTTGCAGGAATTCATGGCCACCCCCCCCTGTAAGGCGGTGAGCATAATGCCACGCTGTTCTAGCACCTTCTCCTTTCTACCTTAATAGTAATATATCCTCAACCTCTTGCTTTAACACAACTATACAACGCAATTACTATGGCACGAGTCTCTAAAACTCTTAGAAAAGAGTACGATACCCCTCGGCGCGTTTGTTTTCGTCATTTAATCGAGCGTGGAGCAAGCCAGAGCTACGCTGCCTCTGAACTTAAGCTTACTGTCATGGTAGGGTGGGGGTTGATGAATAGATTGTTCGCAAAGCTCTCCAGTCTACAGTTCGAAGCTGAATTACATACAACAGGGGTGGTCCAAGCACTCCCCGTGGCTTCCAAAGCTACCATATTCACTTAATCAAAACCTTTGCACTTACAAGAAGCACAGCAAGGCATTGGATCAAGGACCGCGATTCAGATCGACGTACTCGGAAACAGAGTATATACAAGCTTGGAAGGCGTCCGATTATATCAGAGGCGAAAATAGAGGAGATAATTCAGTAGATGACAGGCCACTTTGACCGGCGAGCACTTCCCCTTCAAGAAATCGCGCGAATATATAATATTAAAGCCTCTAATAAAACGATTTTAGCTACTTCTACCTGTCACAGGTATTACTATCACGTCCCTGATTGTAAACCCTTCCTTTTAGAAGCTATAAAACAATAGCGATAGACCTTCTCAATTGTGAATTAGGATCGACTAAAAGAGTACTAGCGCAAAGGCCTTTACTACGACGAGACAACTATCTAGTCTAATATGCGCCGGCGGTTGAAAATCTTACGACAAAGAGGGGAGCGTCAACGCCTCGATTGTATCCAATTTAAGTTTATAAGTGGAAGGAGGTCGATATACTACGCAGCTGCTATTGGGTATAACTTTAAGAGTAAGCTTGTAATTCTATCGACAGAAGGAGAGGGCAAGGGCTTTACACAGAAGAAGTACAAGGCACAAATTCTACGAGGGCTTTTAGGGGATATTTACAAGGAACGACATAGTCAAAAAATAAGAGAATTCTATACTACTAACGACTACTTTATTGTAGAGGATGAGAGCAAGGTCTATAGTAAGAAGGATACAAAGAAGAATCAGGGTCTTTGTAATAAAGCACGGGTAGAATGCTTTATATACTCGATTAATTGGCCCCCCTCGTCGCCAGATTTAAATCCAATTAAGAATGTATAGAGGATTTTAAAGCAAAAGCTCCGGAATAGGAAACCGTACGGCGGGTGGTCTTTAAAAGACCTCCAGGAGGCAGTTCTTAATATTTAGGATAATGAGATTACAGTAGAGGACTTTAATAAGTATATAGACTCCCTTCCAGAGAGATTTGAAAAAGTAAGATTCCGGAAGGGTGCACAAACACATTGGTAGAGCATTAAAGCAGCATGTAAATTATACCTATTTTGGATGTCTTGGCAATAGCAGAAAACATGGGGGGTGACCATGAATTCCTACAACCCCCTTTCGTACTGTAGATTTGGCGTGGCCGAAGGTCTTGGCGATACTACCAAGCGAGGAACCACATTTACGTGCCCCAAATATCTCATCTTCCTCCTTTTCTAATAAGTATTATTCTCTCTTCCTTCCTAATCCTCTGTGTTTTTGGGGTCCCTTTTTGCGAGGCATGGTTGTTGTGTGGTGAGCAAAAGAAAAGAGGGTGTGGTTGGTTAAGTAGTCTCATTATGACGAAATTTATCTAGCGTACGGATATTTGCGAACCCCCGCTGTAAGTCCATAGACTGGATGATCCTTCATCCCTCCGATATGGAACCATACCCACTAACTAAATTCTAGGCGTCCTGATGGGTTTCCCCATATCCCATATTCCGAATCCGCAAATAAATACCATTCTCAGTAAAAGTACACCCCTTCCCGATAAAAGTTGCACTCCGTTGCCATACTACCATCCCTCCACTTCTTTCCACCCCTCATCCCTTTTCGCAAATGGAATGTCTTCTCCTATCCTCCAGATGAATCCGTAGTCGATTGACCAGTCAATCGTCCTCTTCCTCCGGTTGTAATGCTTCATCATCATCGTCGTCCTGAGTGCCTCTATCTGAGTATTGTTGCTCTGTTTCGTCAGAACCATCCTCAGGCGCCTCCTCAGCCGTCAGCTCCTCTACCCTTTGCTTCTTTCTGCCTTTCGCAGCAACTTCCCCGCCTATCCTTCGCTTCTTTCCTTTCGATTGTGGTCGTTCTGCTACGGTGTCGCTGTTCTCATCAGTTTCGTGCTCCGAATCCGAATATATTTCCTTCGATACATCGACGTACTTGGCGTAACGTTTGTAACGAGGGCAGTAGAAGCTCCAAACAAAATTCCCACTTAAACTGTATTGTAATTCCTCGACATACTTTCTCAAACCTTCCGAAGGCTTCAAGTTGGCTTTGGTCTCTTGAACAACCTCATTGAACTCCAAAACATACTCTCAAATTTTCTGCCTGCAGATGTTCTTCGCGTCTTCCTCTGTCGTAGAACGCTCTCCCATTATCACCCATATTGCATTCACTACATGTTCAGCACGGGCTTTTTTGGCATCATCACGTTCTTTCTCCTACGAATATAGGTCCTTCGTTAGACCGTAGGCGTAAAATGCAGGTTGAACAAGTTGTGACACGAATGAAAACTCTTCTGGAATCGTAATAGGGATGGCAAATGTCAAAAATCTGAACCAGTTTCTAACCAGAATTAGCCTTGGTGCTCATCAGATTTGTGGTGGATTTCATACAGCTCGCCAATATCAATAAGTCGATAAGGAAGGTACTCTTCAAAGGTGGCAAACGAGCCGGATCTCACTCGAGCAGAGCAATGCTTAACAAAGGAAGCCCATGCCTGAATGGTGGCCTTTGCCCGTTCTGGATCAATGAGTGACCTCTCCTTCAAGATTTGAGCCAGGATCTTCTTTTCTCCCCCTGTGCTTTTGTCGATTTGAGTACCGAGGGCCTCTTCGCCAAACACAGCAAGAAATCCATCTCTATCGCTGGTATTCTGTTGGATCCGGGTTAATATTCAATCGGAGAACTGTATGGCGACTAGACTTTTGACACGTACTTGGCTGTAATCGATGATACTTTCCATAGCGTCTTATGAAAGTTAGCCAAGTATTCGGGAGTAAAACTATAAGAACCACGAACTTACCATCATAAAGAAATACAAACTCATTAGCATACGAAACTATCTCCATTCGTTCCGGTAGGCATTCTGGGATTGTAACACAAAGCCTGTTGTATTCTTTTCCGAGTCCGCCGTGGTAATTCGAAACTGGACGAACGAGTTTTTTTAATCATCTTGTGCTTGGAGGGCTCCTTGAACTTCTTTATTGGTATCTCTGTGTCTCCGAAGGACAAATACATCGCAAAGTCCCTCGGTGTCGTACGTAGATGGGTCTACCACCTCGGAGTATTTGAATTCCATGATTGGGAAGATGTTGATTGTAGATGAGATGCTGACGGTAGATGAGATGTGTTGTGTTCCTAAAAGCGCAAGAGACTACATAAGCACATGCCCAACCCTAATCTTAACCTGTTAATGGAGATAACAGCTCTTCGTGAATGAGGATTCGGCAATGGGTCTCAGCAGCTGACAACACAGCGAACCGAGTGGGATGTTTTGGCAACTGCTAACGGTGCTTTGGGAAAACAAAGACTGAACGCTCGTTATTCAAATCGTATTATCTAGTGAACTAATCAACTTAAACAATATAAATACATAACTAAGAAGGGGTAGAAGCGGGTAAGTCAATGCCTCCTTCACTCGCTTAACTATTCTATTCTATATGCTATTACTATATCATAAACAGGCTTTGCTTATATCATTCTGGAAATGTAACAGCGCGGGTACAGCTTTACAATAGAAATAGCATAAGACAGCAGTGAAAAATTTCTACCACTCTTATAAAGATGAAGTATCGCGTATGCATCTCTAGGTTCAACCCAACCACCTCTCCCCATCCACGAAATTCGGAGTTTTGATGAACTAAATTAATTTTCAAAAACGTGAATACCAAATGTATATTTATCTAACCAGTTCTAAGGGGACCACGCATCGAGTCGCACAATTCCTTTGTAAGTTTATTCTATGAGAGACACCAACGCATATAATACGACGTAAATAAGAGAAAATCTTCCAACGTCTTGCACAATTACTAATACTTGTGTTGTATTTTTGCGTCTAGTTGTTATTAGTTGCGATTCAAGCTGACTCGTAATTGTGCTGCACTTATTACTTTGTCCACCGCAAAGGAACTCAAGAAATTCCTTCACAGAGCGACGGACTCAATCTGGAAAGATTTGACGACAAAGTATGCTAGGAACAGAGACCACTAGAAAACCCCCCGAGTTCGCTCTTAGACTTCTCCGTACAGAAGTTTCTGACGACCCAAGCTTCGGCATCTGGAACCGAATTCCAGAGATTCCAGGATTCCATTCCATAGTGGAACTTTTCCAGAGCGATATGAACATAGAACCGTTCCTACCAGCTAAAAGCTCCGGAATTCTATGGTTTCCAGAGTCACATGATGATAAAATAGTTATTCCGGCCGATGAGCCAATAGAAAGCCTTCTTTTAGCCCTGACCCGTATTAGATTTACTACTCATTTAACAACACTAAACCATCTACCTACTGATACACCTCATTACGCTTAATTGAGTAGGATTAATAGTAATATATGAATATAGAGGGGATCTTGAGAGGGACGGAGAGTATATTTACGCAATATAAATTGACAATCCTCACTTCTTCTTGTACAATCACTGCCCCCTGATTGATCGAAGAGCTCTATATCACGTGTGAATGAAATTATGGAATTCCATAACCAAAGATATTTTAAATCAAATTTTACAGCCACCTGATCAAGGGCCAGGAGATCCATCATGAACGCTGATGCAATACATTTCGAAGAGTTGAAGCATCTTAAGCAGTAGTTTATTTATCTCTCATTCTTACCACTGTCAGCTGCATTGTTGTTGTGGTGGGTTTGAGTGTGGTGAGATGCTGGGCCATTAATCCCCACGATTCGTTTTCGCCGACAAGAAATCGGGAGGGCGAGGGGTTATGCTCTGGCGGTTGTGCCTTCCCTTATAAGTGCTTCGTGCTCGTCATGAATTATGGCCCAGGAACAGCGGAAGGTTTCTCTTCGAGTGGGAAGGAGCGACCTCAACGCTCATAGCCGAGGCGGGTCCCGACGATCGGGCTGAGCCAAAGGTTGTGGACAATCTAGGGGAGGAGGCCCCCAGAACCGGCCTCGACTCGACCTTCCCTGATCTCGACTTTATTTGCGAGAAGGGATTAGGCTTTGGTTGGACGACACTTTAAATCTCCGGAACTGTGTGCACACGATTTTGTTTGCAATAAGCAACCAACACTAGCCCAACCCCAACACATTCATGCGCTTGTTTAGGATTCATATTTTCACCGTTGGTGACCTTGGCTTTGGAGAGCTATTTGATTGTCTGCAGCATTCTAGTTGGATTCCATAATACTCTTTGCCGTTTGGTTTCCTTGTTAATGAGCGATGTGTAAGTTCACAGGAACATCATTTGAGAAGAGAACCTAAATATTCTTCTCAACCTTAAATCCGTTCTAAGAAGTGGCTCCGTTTCCATTTCCAGCAACACTTCCCCAAAAAAACCCCTTACCCATGAACAACTCCACCAGCACCTGGACCCCCAACAAAGAAATAGCTCCCCTTGTCTGTCCCACTCAAGAAGTGAGCATCATGAGTATATCTAGTAGTATCCGAGTCTGTAAACGCCCCGCCAACGAAGGGCTTGCTGACGTTCTTGGTGTCCCTGTAGGTTATGTTCTTGATATAAGCAGCTTTTCCATAGCCCTTGGAGGCGAATTCTCCGCTTCCCATACTGCGAAATATTAGCACGTGTGTTCCTCGCTAGACAAAAGCCCACAAGGGGGAGAGGGGATTGAAATTCGTCTCATCTACTTGGATTGTAATTCAACAAAGGGGGGAGAACATACTCTGTAGTTGTGATTGTCTCTTCCATGTTTAAGACTTCGCCATAGAAGTGGATTTTGCTTGATCCACCGGCCAATGTTGTTTCGGGTGGGTCAGTACTAGGAAAGCTGAACAAAGACGCTGGATAATAACCAATCCATCGATCCTCCACCGAAAGCCACCAATTGTCTTGGAAAAGCGCATATTCAATTCGTAGGTCATTCTGGGCACCTCCGATGACACTCAGTGGTGTAAAAGTAGAGCCAGGATGGATTTTCGAGTCGACTTGTACCCATCCCACATGCTCCGTATTCCATCCTCCCTGGTTGTCTCCCTCGCTAATGTAGCCATTGGTGTTAAAATAGGTAAAGAGATGAGGCTGTGCGAATTTGTCCTTGTAATTGATCCATCCTGCTTCTACGGTTTGTGTTCCAGGTATCGGAAAACCTCGATAGTTTATTGTTACATTCTCTTTTGTGACGGCGGTTTGCAGTAAAGAAAAGTCCGCAGAACTTTGGGTGTATGCTTCGAATAGACTGAAAGTACCCGAGCCGCCAAGGTTGCTTACGGATTGGTTGGATGTCACGTACCAATGCGTTCCTGAAATCGAAGTTTGTCTCTTTGCGTTTTGGTTCGTGGGGGGGGCTTTGGTGCCGGCATTGGCGAGATGTTCCAAGTCCACTCGTGGAATTGGAACAGTTCCTGGCGGCCCTAATTCAGCTCCAGGTGTCTCAAGTTCGGCAAGCGGTCTGGAGCCAGTTCTTGGTTCAAGTTGGGGAGGTGCTTGCGCGACTTTCCCTTGAGATTCAATAGGGATCCAGTCGATGGTTTGTGAATCGGTAACTGTGGTTTTGACAACATTGAGACTTGCTCTTTTACGTAAAGCTTGCTCTTGGAGGTTGTTGGAAGGACCTGTTGGTATCGAATTACTACCAGCAAAGAGGATTGAGAATACGAGAAGGACCGACAATTCTTTCAACTGAAGTAAAGCCATTCTTTAAAAATAAGTCACAGAAGTACCACGGCAAATGAATTTGTGATAATTTGAATAATCCTTCTTGCCTGAGCAATTTGAGAGACTTTATACACTTGACTGTTCCAATCGCCCAACATATTGTCATCATGTTTGGTTGGCCACCCGATGTTTTTACTACTTCTAGCTACACGAGGCAGGTGGTACAAATCATGAGTGGTCCACTGTTTTCCTCTTCCAGCTATCCGAGATGTAAGTTACATCGACTGTACGGCGAAGCCAAATACGAAATAAGTGGCTGACATTTCATGTATGCAACATCTAAAAATTGATTTTGGCTTGCAGAAGAGCTGCATCGTCCCAAACTTTGGGAAACCAGCCCGAATAACTTGCTTTTTAATTTGAGGAAACTTGGTGATGGAATTAAATAGAAAAAAAGTTGTTCTCTCCCTCGTGTTAGTACACAACCTCACCTCGTCAGCATATTTTCTTCCCGCCGCACCCCATCGAGTTTGTAAGACTTACCTCCTGATTCCAGTCATACGATAAGGGATTTAGTTCTTAGATGATTTTTCTAGGTTCAACATGCACTTCTCAGTACTCTCATTGGTTACCAACTTTGAAGTTATGCTTATGGCTTATTCGGGCTCAGCCACCAGAATCCCTGCTTCGGTGCCTCACAGGATGGGAGGTGAAACGAAACGTTGGGACGAACACCTTCAAAAATTATTAAATAGAAGAACTATCGTCAATGCCTTTCGAGTTCGTGAATCCAACATCACTGCTTTCAATTGTAAGCTTACTTACCGAGATTACTCTTTGCGTCATTTTGTAGGAATCACCTGGTGGTTTTATAGCCGTCACTTGGCTCTCATTGACGAGTGAGACAGTTTTCTGACTCCTGAGTATCGCATAACAGCTATCTAAGTTTTTGGTCTTTAGAACTGAGATTTCTCCTCCCAGGTAGTTACACGAGATACATACGAGTGGATTAGCTCATACCCATTTTGCTATCCAACAAGTACCGCCACTTTCGTAAGAGAAGCTTACCATTGCGGTAGGAAGCCGACACTTGAAGCTATTCATAATCTCTATTTTACCATGGTAAGTATCTTATATAACATGATGAAGAGAGAAAATCATCGGATAGGCGTATGTGCAAGATATCGTATTCCTATCTATTACCCTCACAATTAGTCTAAAGATGAGGTAGCTTTGCAGTAAGAAGTCCAACTTCAAAGTACACTGAGAGCTCAGAAGAGGAGCGAAAAACATGTAAGTGTTTACTGTTTAGGAAATCGATTTGGACGAACATTCTAGGACATGCAATCATTTTCTTTCTTCTCAAAAAAATCCAAACAGTTCGGATTCTCCCTCTTTTAAATCTAGGAGAACATGCGTTAAACATTTTGTCACAGTTTTCAATATAGCAAGCAGATGGACTCAGAAGTTTCTCTCACAAATTTTGTTTTCTGCTTGCAAGTTACTCCATATCAAAAGATACAGTGCAATTTGATAATTCCCCGTAGCAAATGTACCCACTAAACTAAAACATTTCCAGCACTTAGTGGTTCGAAACCAGCTTTTTACTATCGTGTAGCTAGCTATAATCTGCTCCAATCCATGTCTGCCCATTGTCCCTGGAAAATCTACCGAAAGACACCCACACCATTCTCACACCCTCCATACGTATGTAAGCACAACCTCATTTTCATGTGTTCCTTTTCGTGTAGACTGTGACAAAATCATGCGGTTACTCAATGTGATGACAATCAAGGGGAAATTTTGGTCAATCAAGAGTGTCTATAAGTGAGATATGTTAGTCTTTGGAAGGAGATGCATGCCTTGGGTTTGATGACTTACTTAGTAAAGTGAATCAAACTTCTCGTGGCTCATTATCTCAACCTTTGGATCGTTCCACCAAGAAGATTTAGTCAAACCTTTGAGCCTTTCTTCATTCAGTGACTTAGTAGAGGAATTTCCCGATTTATGGGCCGCTTTCAGGGTGTTGATGGTCGTGCCAGTGGAATTTTGTTCCTTCAGAGCCTTCTCCATGCTATTTTTTGTATCAAGAATTCGTTTGGCTACGTTTCTCTTGAACCTGCCACACTTTGCGGGATCATCCGCATAGGGAGGTTTGACAAGGATTAGTCGTTCAAGGGTGACAAAGCTTGAGAGTGCTCCAATATAGCTGTGGTGGCTGGCAAAATAACGAGAGACTTGTGCTGTGGTTTTGCATTCTTTGACAAGTAGACCTTTAAGTGCGATGACCTTGACTGCGGTAGCTTTGAAGACGCCGGCATCTCTGTCAGGAGCTCCCCAGACTGCAAGACAGGAGTAAAACAAGTGGAGAGGAGAAGGGAAAAGAAATATCGTTTTTTGAGGGAATGTAAGGTAGCGATCGTCTTTCTTGTCTGGTAAGACATAGATGAATTTCGTCCACGCGCAGTTTTTCGTGCTCTCAACGATGTATCTTGAGTTCTTGCATGTGGCCGTGAGAGGGTGAGGTGGAAGTCTTGAAAAGCCGTTGATAAATAGAGCGACTCGAGGCTGGTGGATTGCTACTGTTTTCATATCGACAACTCCTGTAATTTCCTTGCACTTTTCCCAGATCAAGAGCTGTAACTAACCACCAAGATCGCATGGTTAGCTTAATTCTTTGAGCATATAATCAATAATCAGTTGCTTGGGGTACAAGCATGCAACCGGCCTGTTCAAGCAGCCATGGTTGGAAAAGGTGCCCAAGGCTTAACAGGCTGTATGTCTGGCCAGAGGAATGCAGTAATGTAGGTCGTGCGCCAGGATTCAATGGCCAAAGAACAATTCGCCCTCCTTGTACTCAATCGCGAATGGCTAGGCTCCAAAGATTGGACTTACCTCAAGTGGAAGTTTTGGAAACAGCAGAAATTTGGTGAGGGTTTGCGCAGCCACTGGACCGATTGCACCGCCTGAGCCTGAGCCTGAGCCTGAGCCTGAGCCTGAGCCATGATGTGTCTTTGCATCCCCTTCCATGATTGGAGAGTTGTTTGTGGTTTGGAGATCGGAGGGTGTTGAGGGGGACGATGAAGTCGGACTATCAAGGGGGGAAGGATTATGATTGAGGTTGTGAAGTTGAACTTATAAGGAAAGAGTAGGCGGTTTTGGCTTGGCATTGTAGCCCACCAGCAAACTATTAGCTTGTGAATTGTCCAAAGTTATCAATTTTTATTGCCAGGAGCTTTATTTTCCCTTTCACTATTTTGCCTTTTTTGGAAGCAAGAGGAGTGTGCAATATTTTGAATTATAGCCTAGGACTTCACTTTGATCATGCACTAAATAAAAAAGTATGACCCCATAGACTGCAGAGATTGGCACATTGGTTCTTTCCTAATTCACTACCTAATCACCAGCAACAATTTGTGCTTACTGTAATGCAAGATTCCAAGGTCTTTGTGGTTCCTAACCATCCTCTCCATCACCATGTCTGTGACTGGTTGTTCCCCGCCAAAACGTTACCTGCACCATGTCTGTATCCCTTCAATATGTATCCAACCATAAGTCCATATCTGAGTATATCTCTCTGGCGAATTGCGACAAAGAGGATTAGTAATACGGTCTTGATGAAGAGAGTCTAGATTCAGGGAAGAAAAAAGTCAGCTTTTGAGATTGTCATTTGTAACACTTCTATAACTTACTCAGGACAGTGCATCAAATTCCTCCTGGCTCATAATCTCAACATTTGGCATGTCCCACCATGTAGACATGACCAAATATTTGCTGTGTTCTCAACTCAGTGATCTAGCAGTATCGGCCACGACTCGGTTATTTTCTTTCAAGTTCTTTTCCATCTTCTCCTTCGTCTCTTGGAGCCTCTTGTTGATATTTCTCTTGAACCTACTTCCCTTCGCGACGTTGTCTGCCCCTAGAAGATGGGTAAGCTAGTGTTGACGACTCGGCACAGGATGACGGTGGAGTTGGGGTACGATTCGCGAGAACTGGAGAAGTGGCAGAATGATGTCCCTGTTACTTACAGGATGGTTTGATGAGGATTAGTCTTTCAAGAGCGACGAACCAGTGAAGATAAAGCATGTGGTAGATGGGAATCTAACACTCTGAGAAGTGATAATGCATCCTTGCAGTGGTCTTGTATTCAGCGCCAAGCACAGTCTTAATTGCAATGACCTTGACTACGGCAGCCTTGAGCAATTGATCCCTTTTTGCGAAAGAAATAACTGTCATGCAGAAAGTATCTAAGTTATAAAGTGATTCAAAAAGGAAAACGGTATGCGGGTATAAAAGGAGGTAGCGTGGAGGTTTGGAATTGGCGTCTTCGTCTCGAGCGTAAGTGTATTTCGTCCACTTGCACTTTTTGGAGTTCTCCAACACCACCTGGAGGCTCTGCAGGTATTCGAAAGAGGATACGGCTCCACGCGAGAGAGTTAGATGTAGCTCAATGCTGCACCTACGCCACGAGATTGGCGTTTGGTGCGTGAAGTATTGATAACTGTTGCGATCTCCTTAAAATTCTCCTAGATAAGGATTTGTATTTCGAGAGCAAGTTTCGGAAAGAGCAGGAACTCGGACAGTGTTGGTGCTGACCTACTCAGGATGGCCAACTCTCACGATGCGATTTTGTTGAATTCCCTTGTTCAGATCTGGGGAAGTAGAGGTGCGAGATTTATAGAAGGTGATTTCGCTTGGCTTTGGGGGCTTGCCAAGCTGTCAGTGAATTGGTATTCCACTACCTCACGTGAAAGGTACTAGTTCACACCATCTCGCTCTCTTAATTTGGGTTCGCTCATTCTGTCAGCAACTAATGGGTAGACGGAACACTTTTTGTGGGTCTTTTCGTACTATCTATTTATCTATTCACTCTTCGAAGGGGGGATACCCTCTCACACCCCCCGGTATCTTCCTTCAGGTCAGTGTATTCATGTTAAGAGGAAGAGAACGACTTACAAATATGTCAAAAAATTCAAGGAGTCAAGAATTAGCTTAGTTCTCCTTCTATGATGAAGAACGAGTCATTAAAAATCTGGATGTCACTTACGTTTCCTGTCCGAAAGGGGATACCCCCTTCGGCCCCCCAGCAAGCGGGACACCCTCTCCTGCTATCCAATCAGAGAAAAGCTGGCGTAGATGTTGCGCCTCTCAAGTAAAAGACTCAATCGAGAAGAACGAAGTGCACCGTGGTTGGAATATAGGATACACACTCTTGTTCTTGTTGTTGTTGTTGTTTTGTTTACCTAATAAGTGCACGCTATTATATAGGCAAATGAATACGCTAAAGCCTTGGCAGATTGACGCTAGCATGGCGAACATAATATTCAATTCCCCTCACCCCAAGCTCACAGGATCTTGAGGAATCACAGAATCTATTTCTCCAAGCTTTATCCTTCCGATTCCCTCGTAACAAAAACTCGCCTCGCCCAAATCTAGCTTTCACGCCATCCCAAGTCGCTTCCTCCCAACTACTAAAATTCAAGGTTTTTAGGTCCCCTTCAAAACGGTACCTCCACCATCAACCCTAGTATACTACTTGTACAACCTCAGCCAAATAATTGAGCATATCTGTCTTGTAAATTGTGACGGGGAGTATTGGAATCCCGCGGTCGATGAAGAGGGTCTAGGATTCGGGGAAGAGAAAAAGTCAGCTTTTGGACGAATACAAGTATCAATTCTATAACTTACTTAGTGAATTAAGCCCATCCTTACAAATGACTTCAACCTTTGGAGCATTCCACCATGAAGAGATAACTTGATTTAGACTGTGATGGTAGTTATAAAAACTAAGCAAGGAATCCACTTGGGCCTTCTCGGCTTTCATGTTATTTTCCATCTTCTACGTCACTCGAAGAAGTTTTCTGACGTTTCCCTTGAACCTATTTCCCTTGGTTGGATATGAGGGTAGGACAAGAATCAGTCTTTCAAGGGTGTAAAATCCCCGAAAGATCGCCATATGATTACTAGCGATGAATTCGTCTTTGAAAGCCAGGCTCACATCTGCTGTAGTCTTGTATTCGTAGCCTAAGACTCCTTTGATTGCTACAGCTTTAATAATCGCGTCGCGCGTAGGTCCCACCTCTTGCCCCCAGAATCCGCTTTTGGTGAGACGTCGAAGTCGTTTAGTGCGTGAAGAGAATCGAAAATAAAGGTAGTCCTAGGGTGGAAAAATAGATGACGGACGCCTGTGAATGAGGGTTGGAGGTAGGTCTTAGATTCGGTGTAAGTATTCTTGCTCCACGCGCATTATTTTGTGTTCTCTGACGCCTTGAAATCTTACACGTATTTGAGAGAGGATGGGGTCTACTATGTGACAAGAAAGGTTCTTCTAGAAACCAAGGAAGAGCCTTGATGTTCGTGCTTGAATTATCGATAACTGGTACAAACTCCTTAAACTTTTCCCATATTAGGATTTGTATGTTGAGAGGAAGTTTCGGAAGGAGCAGGAACTCGGAAAGCGCTGGCGTACTCATGGTTGGCGAGTCTTAAGATGCGATTTTGCTGAGTTTAATTCTATGTTAAGATAGATAGGAGAGGAGCGAGATTTATAGCTTGGCAGTGATAGCCTAAAGTTATAAATCATTAGTCCGCTTAATATCCCTCCAACTTCACAACACAAATTCACCTCGCCCGTGCGAAGGGCACGACGCTTCCATTGTTGGCCTACTTGTTACACGTGACCATCTTTTGGCCCCCCATTTCTGGTACTTGGCTTACCCAAAGCAACAGTAAGCCAACTAATACGAGTAACCCACGCTTCAAATCTGGGGGCTAAAAATAAAGTTATGAGTAAGCCACAAGTGAGCCAGAAGTAAGCCACGAGTAAGCAGCGAGTAACCCGTCAAGATTTGGGAGAGGTAAGCCAAGAGTAAGGCGCAAGTAAGCCAAAGTAACCTTTGGATTACTGGTGGCTTACCCGTTGAGCTCAAATTCCCGTCATAATTCCAAGTACCTGTCACGAGCAGCCATTCAACACATCATCTTACAATCCGAAAAAAGTCTCGCTCATTCATTACTAAAAATCTACAATTCACATTTTCCACCACTCAATTCCATCCTATAATACATCTCCTCCCCCCCCCCACAATCCACAATCCATCCCCTCAAGCTCACCACCATAAAGAATCCATGGCAGCAAAACCCCTCAAATATGTACAGAACAAATGTAGGTACTGTAACTTTTCTTCTTGTTCCTTGCAGCAAAAACACATCCCCCGTCCAATTCCATCCATCAAGCAAAAGAAGAATCCCATCCATCCATCCATATACATCCTACAAACCTGTCTGTCGCAAAAGATAGCATTTACCCCTGCCCTCCCAAATCTGACAGAGAAGAAACCAAATCGTCCAAACAAAGAAGCAAAAAAAGAAACAAGATGGGTATCCGACGCAAAGTTTAAGTTTTTTCCCCACACATAATATTCGCTCCCAACGCTCCAGTTCCAAAGGGTCCCTCGAAGAAGAAAAATAGTATCGAGAAAGAGAAATGAAAATGAAAAAAGTTGTCCATCTATCTGTGCGGCTGTCCATCGTCGTCAATATGTAAGAATCGACCGCCCTCGGAAATATCGAAAAAAGAAAAGTAGAAGATTCCCAAGATCCACCCACCACTACGCGTATGTACCCAGAACGCAAATCGAGTAGAGTAGTCGTGCAAAAATCGAAAAGTCCCATAAAATCTTGGCTCCCCAAATCACTCACTCCTCGGCAACACTGCTAACCAACACACTCGCCTTGCTACTCTTCTTTCCCAGCTTGAGCATGCTGAATCGCTTTCGCACACTGCCAACTCGGCTGCCGACGCTGCTGGCAGTCTCTGCTGGTCGTTGCGAGCTAGAACTTCGGCGACTGCCATCGTCTCCCTCCCAGCCACTGCCACCATTACTTCTCGATCTCACAGTGCCAGTTTGCACATGCGATAGATCACTAGAAGTAACCCACTCCCTTTCCTCATCCAAGGTCGGTTGCCCGTTCTTCTCAGAGTACAGTTCTCGACCGCGCGCAGAACCATTCAAAGTACTTGACCCGCCAAAGAAAGACTTTCGATTCTCCTTGGAACGTGATCTATTGCTAGCAATTGACTCTTCCACCGAGGTATCGGGGCTAGAGGATATCTTGGTAGAATTTCCGTGGCTATTTGACAATACTATCCCTTGAACGTTTTCCGGAGGTTGAGACCTAAGAGGATTTGGCAACTCGCCATTGGGGTTGGGGCCCTTCCTCAAGAAGCTGAGACGATTTCGATTTTGTCGTGGAGAATCGAGAATGCTAGTATCTTGGGTCGCGATGGTACCATTCGTGATACTCTGTGGAAACAATCGTGCACTCACTCTTCGTTCGCTGAGAGCCGGACTTGAAACTGCCCAAGTTGGCGATGGGGTTTGCTCCTGTGAGACCTGGGGAAAGGTAAATGAAGCGAGCTCCGGGGCGAATGTGATTTCGAAATCTGCATATGACTTTAGAACACTGGCAATAAGACTAGGATGGAGTTTGTTGGATGGAGAAGAATGGAGATATGTACTTTGGGCTAATTCCTCTTTGCTTTGGCGCGGGACTTGAGGCTTGGGCGGAGGTCGAGCGAACATTCCTAGGCAGCGCTTGATCATAACCGCATGGTCAATGAGAGCAATTTTTAGTGCATTTTCTAGAGGTTGAAGTTCAATTTCTTCAACTTCTTCTCCGTCGATGGTAGTAGGCAGAAGCTCTCGGTATTGTACAACACTGGTGTCAGAATTTGGATTGACTGAGATGTTCAACGCATCCACAAGAAGAGGTGCCATATCCTCCTCTCCTTCAGCGACTCTCTTTTCAACGACTGTCATCTCTTGCGTCTTTCGAATTACGCGCTCGAGAGCTGTTTGCAGTGGGCTGAGTACGATGCGGTCGACAGCAATTATTTCACTTCGGCATAGGATTGTGGGGAATGGTTCTGCAGTTGTGTAAATAAGCTTCTCGGCGGAGTGCTCTGTAACAGGACCCGAAGTACTTCGTTTGGAGGTCACAGAGAAAAGTTGGGGGTGTGATGAGATGAGGTAATCTCGAATGATCTGAGGTATTCGAGCGCGTTGGAAGACGTGATGTTCCAAATCGCGATGTGGGGTAAGTGCAGAGATATGTAAGAACTGCCCTTCAACATCATCGACATCGCCACTCGTAATGATCTGAGCAGTTGGATGTTGCTCTTGCATTCGATCTGTGAAAGCAGAGGTACGTTCCGTTGGCGATCCTTCGAAGACGAATTCCTTGTCTCGCAAGCTTGGGGGGAAGCCCATGCCTTTGTAAACAACTCGAAAATACTTTGGTACGAGCTTGTCGGCCTTTGCAATTGTTTCGTAAATGGTTGCAATGGCTCGCTGAGTTCGTGCCAGTTTGGAAAAGTCGTATACGTTCTCCTGGTATTGCACCTGGAGCTCTTGATAAGTATCAAGGGCACAACTCCAAGCCTCACCATCTTCAAAATGCTTGATGATTTCAAAGTAAATCCGCTCTTTGCGTTCGAATTGGGATTGGACGGGAAACCCTGGGTCGACCAACGGAGGGACGATTTTGGTTGGATCCCATTCATAAAGGTCAGCATGAAGGCGTAATGCAAGTCCAGCCTCCGTCGAATTTCTAGCGTCTGACTGAAGCTTTGCGAGTTGATGGACGTATCGTATGAAAATCTCCTCTTTCTGCATATCTCGCAGGAACTCCATCAAGCGTAATCTATGGATCATATGCGAAGCTTCCCCGGTAACGTCTGCACTATGAACGGCCACTAAGAGATCGAGGAACTCATCGATAGTTGAGACGAGCTCTCTAACTGAGTTATATAGCTCATCCTCGCCACGATTTTCGAGAGAATCAAATAGCGACATCAGTTCGTTGATAAAGAGTTTTTGCAAGATGCTCTCAGTCAAAGGCTTTGACTTGAATAGAATATCCAGGCAGTCGATCATCTCAGTCTGGATTACTGATAGATCCTCACTCAAAGTCCACTCACTTACGATCATGGTTTGTAGAACCTCCACAGCAACTCTTCTAAGGCCTTCGTGCACGCTGAGACAAAGTTCAACGATAGGAGCGACAAGACCAGGCACATACTGGACTTGATAACCACCCATCTTTGTTAAGTTAAACATTTCTCGTTCATCTGCACTCGTATCCCAACCAATTGCCTCCCAGGTTTGCCTCAAGAGCGCAGCGCCATGTTCTCGAACATCACCCGCGATTTTCCATACTGCTCTTCGCTTTTGCTCCGGGAATGTCTCAAGCGCAAGTGCATCACTGCCGACGAGCTTGAGTAGGGTGGTGAAGAAGACCTTCCATAGTTCGGTATTGTAGCTCTCGGCGTCATCGGGCTCCGGAAGGAACGACTCCAGCAAGATCCCAGCCAGATACTCCAAGGTTCTCATAGTTGATTTGTGGTGGAAAATACGGACGCTCAACCACTCTGCTGGGAAAGCCTCGCAATGGAGGATACTGAGATGCACATTCAACGTGTCTTCAAGAAGGTTGGCCATTTCGTCGTCAGCAAGCTCGAGCTGCATGCCGGCAGGTGATGCGGAGAGGGCTGAGAGAATAGCAGACAGTTCCACCAGAGCCTCATCAAATTCGGCTGGGTTCGCGAGAGGCTTGCTTGGAAAGGGGTAAGTTGTTGGGAAGAGGAATGAGAGACGTGTTCTTTCCTGTTTCGGTGTTGCTTGTATGGCGAGGTAGGAGTCGATGATTTTAGGGATATAGTCAGGAATTTCAGGCCCAAGGTCCTCAACCTGAGTGGACAATATTGAACAACAAAGTCGGACCTGATCTTTCCATTGGTCGGTAACTCCCGTTGTCTTACCCCAGTGCGGTGCAATCCATCGAGCTGTGTTTGTGCCAAGTGCGGCTCGTTGCTCCGGTTGCGAGAACAGATCCAATTTTGAATAGTTGATAATAAGTACCAGCTTGTACAGAACAAGTTTACCCTTTACCAACGCACAAGAATCCATGAAATCGATCGCAATATGAAGAATCTCCTCCGTTTCCAATAACCCTGTGAGTTCAGGCAACCAAGTATGGAAATGCTGGACAGCCAAGGTTTGGCTTCCAACAAGGATAGGAGCTGTGTTTCGCATGAGGCCATCCAAAGCTTTGAATATAGACCGAAGGTGCCGAGTAAAGCCTGGAGATGTGCTTGTAATTCCAATACCTGCTTCCTTTACCTTCTGTTGCCCTCTCGCGTGTGTGATGAACTTGAGAATATGTCGGACCACTTTGAATGTAGCTCGCAATTTACGCGAAGTCTCAGGGTCGGAAGGTTTGGCCAGAAGTCGAGTAAACGACCTCACCAGGCAAGGTGTTGCAAAGGGATAATTAAACTGGGTTTCAGCGTAATGGTCGACCAGTGGGCCGAGGTTGAATCGTCGATCATGAACAATTCCAAGCACTGTAACAAGAGCGCTAAATACCAAATCTTCGTAGTCATCGTTTCCGCTATTCTCAACCAAGATACTAAATATTGCGTCGAACACGTCGTTTAGAAGTTTCACAATCTCAATCTCCGGCACGAAAACCACCCGCTTTAGCAAATCCTGGAGATCTCCTGGAGATTGTTCCTTCCACTTCAATAGACCCAACAGAACTTTATCTTGAGAAAATCTTGTACTACAGAGGTATGTTTGTAATCGAAGTGTAGCGATAGGTCCAGTGACAGCTTCATCCTTGCTAACGTCGTCTTTGCCCCTTGAGTTCCAAGGTATATTGAGATATCCACCTTTGCCCAAAGAGTTAGCTTGTGGTGTCGCAGTAGATTCGTCATATCTATAAAGTAACAATGAATGGTGACCATCCCGAATGAAGGCCTGTTGGTCCCATAACGGCATGTAACAGATTGAGAAAGGTTCATTTGGTGCATCGGCGAGAAACATCACCAAGTGGCAAAGTGGAACATCATTTGGGGGAATTGCAAGACGAATTGTCTGATTCCAGGCATTTCCTCGTTCCGCAGCCGTGGATTCCCATGAACCCACTCCTTTGGCATTTGAGGAGGAGAAAATGCAGTTTTCAATTCGTCCGCCCGCGGTTCGGTGCACCTCCAGTTTGATTTGAAGATTTTGGCCATTGAGATTAGACGTCAAAGCCGTGGCACTGCCGACGGAGCGAGATAACAGGGCGTGTCGAGGTAGAAAGGCTTCATCGAGAGTAATGTAAATGTCAGACCGTTGTTTAGTTGGTGCGCCAGAAAATCCCATTTTACTCGTTCTGGATACCCCTGAGAGAAGGGTTGGAGTTGCCTTAATCAAAGCATCAGCATCCGGATTGTCAAATGCTTTCAAATGTATTTGCAATCGTTCTGCTTTCCGTGACCTCTCGTAGTTTCCCGATTGACTTTCCATCAGCTCGCGGATTACCTCTTCCCAGCCTTCTCCGGGTTCCTGTTTGTCGTCCTTAAATCCAAGTGCGGGCGCCCAGGCCGTCATGACTTGTTCGATTTCTTCTTCCTGCTTCATAATGGCATTGATTTTCAAGGCACCTATTCCGACTGTTCTCCCAACAGTTTGAGTGATTGTACCTGTCCGCTGATCAATTGTCGCTGGTCCTTGGGATCCGGCGGTGCTTGGTGGACCATCCTTACTCTGCTCTCGGCTCTGATCGCCCCCTTCTGCTAAGGAATTGAGCTTTGAGGTTATAGGGGAATTTCGTGAGAGAGATTTTGCTCTTTGGCCCCACATGAGACTTCTTCTCCCTGACTTCCCACCACTTGATAAAGGTGGCTTGTCTCTATCTCCATTCCTGGTCGTAGCCGTTCCTTGGCGTGAAATTGAACCACCGCGAGATCGTGGTTTTCCTGTCAATACGACTTGCTCTGATGCTTGTACTTTGACCACCAAAAACAATTCAGCATCCGCAGATTGAAGGTCGCCAATATCGGCTGACGCCAGGTCTGTGAATAATGTTCGCATCTGCCCGGTCTTCGCTAAACTTGTCAAGGCGCCACTCGGTGGAACATCAACGATATAGCTTTCTGAGAGAACATTGACCGATTGCCCGGGTGACTTTGAGGCAAGAAAAAACACAAGTGTTGTTGACTCCTTGGATGCGCCCACGAAAGCTTTCACGTCGATGAGAAGATGATGCAGAGTGAGTCTCTCGTTCACAGGTGGCGCGGGTCGTTCATTGAGGGAACTCATCATGGATTGCAATGTGGTAATTTCAACGGCAGAGTCATCTCCCGTCAGTACCCTTCCTCGTTCGGCAGGATCCCGCACAATCACTTCTCCGTTGAACAATTTGTTTCCCTTGACCAAGTCCCATACTGTCTTTTCTCGCAGAATCTGCAGCTCGTGTCCGGTCAGAACATTGTGAAGGAATTGTCGCCGCGCCAAATCTAGTGATTGTACCAGATTCGACATTTTTTCTAGTAGCGGATACTGCCTCGAGAGTAGCAGCTCGTGCAAATTTGTTGAATGCCATTCTCGCAAACATGAAGCAATTTCGTCCACCAAAGGTTCGGAAGCGGAGGTAGGCGTCTCGTCTCCAATTTTCAGCATCGGTACCGGCGCGGGGGGTTTTGGCTCATTGGGATCTCGGTTTTGGAGCAAGGAAATGTCGGAAAAGGTTCCATTCGAGGATCCTTTTTTGTTGTTCTTCCCCGTCAGACTCAACCTCATGTTGACACTAGCAGTCTTGCTCTTGAGGTTTTGCACCGATCGTGGGCTTGCAAGTGGGCTTGTTTCCACGCTTCCGGGTAGACTATCATGATTTCTCGGTCCATTTCCATTAGTTAACGTTGGTTTTGTTCCCCCATTCTGCCTCCCCTCCTCTTCTTCTCCCTCCTCCTCGTCCTCGCCCAAGACTTCTCGTACTTCGACGCAGCTTCTGGGAAATATGCCGGAAAAAACACGCGCCTCGAGGGTCTGGCCTTTGGTACTGGTCAAGCCGGCTAGCAGACTTGGAGGCGCGACCAAATACCCGCGGAACCACTCGCCATTGCTACCACCCTGTTCGATTATGTAGAGCTCATCGCCGAGTTCGAGGGGTAGGTCTGCGGGCGCGGAGGCGCTGAAAGGGTAGGTTGCGACAGCGAATGCGATCCGTGGGAGCGGCGTCCAGGGCATTCTCTCCACCTGCTCTGCTCGATCGTCTCTGCAAATCTATGCTCGTGGTTGGGAGGTGATTCGAGGGGCCTGGGAGCAATGTATGTGAACCTGAAGACGACGATGCCACGCGGCAAAGGGATCATCAACAAGAGATAGGGGGGCAGCGAGTAGGCATGAGCGATCGGACAAAAACGTGAGGTGTAAAGGGTCGTTTGGTATGAAGGAAATATGAATAATCGGTTGGGTACAGTGCTGGACTGAATCGGTAGGTTTTTGCAGATCGGAGCGAGCAAGTAGTGGTGAGCCTGGCCTGGCTACTGAGCTGTGGCTGTGATAGGTAGCGATAGAGCTGCGCACGGTGCTCTGGCAATTAATTTTTAGGTGATATCCAACCGCTTTCAATACTTCTTATTTCCACCTGTTTTAGCTCCTGTCAGAGAATTCAATTGGACTAGTCTGAACTTCTAGAAGCACTTTTAAAGTGCGTTTGATCTTCAATTGGGCAAGTTAAATCTCTGAAAGCGGCTTGGAGCGCTGAAACTTTTCCAGTCTACAACCCAAACCCTCCCTTCTTTTTTTGGAGATGGTGTCCCAAGCAGTTGGGCCAGAACTTGCCGTGGCGGGTGGTCGGTAGGGGTACAGTGTGTACCTGAAACAACCCCACCTATTTATGAAAACACACCTATCAAGTTAGACGATTGCTTAGAATAGAAATTGTTGTGGGTGTTTAGTTACGAGGTGAAGGATTTCACGTTTGAATCTCTGCGGAAAAAATCCAAGACTTGATAAAAACCCACCAGCTTCATGTACAGAGGTAGTAGTACTTGCAGACAGGGGTGATGAGAGGGGTAACAGGCATTTGAGATGGAGCTTGCCTTCAGTTTTCTACTCTACCTTGTTTCGTTCTCCACAGCAAGATTTCTTCTTTTATCAAACTGTGGATTGATGTCCTTGCGTATGTTAAGGTTAACCTCTACCTTGGCAATATAAAAATAGTTAATTTTAACCTCATCTAATCCCACTCTTGCACGCAGTAGATTGGTAATAAAAGGGACAGTAAATAGTGAGCAATTCATTATTTCTGCCTACCTAGCTCGTTGTTTCAACTTTCTGAGGTAACTCCATGTACGTGAGTTGTATCAATAGAACAATCAGAAGTTCCATTGTTAATGAAGGGAATAGTGAGAAGTATGTACAACGGGCTCACCTGTGTCGTCTGCAGGCATTAGAATATTTGCTAATATATAAAAGAACCCAAGAAACCCCAAATACTCTTTAAAAGGCAAAATTAAAGTAATTTGGTCTTGCTTTTCTGTTTGCGGTTAAATGTTGATAGTTGAAAGTTGAAGATCACTCATTCTATCATTCTATTCAAACACTCGGCTAATACGTAAGATCAACTCTCTTATATCACAAAGCTAAAATCCTCGAAACTAGACAAGTCAACGAAGTATTTACAATTCTCAGCAATTGCAGGCTGAGGTTAGGAAAGCATGTGAAAGGATTGCACGTGATCTTGGCACTTCCAACCTAGAAAGTGGCAGTGTACCTAGTAGTTTATAAATAAACCATTAGCCAAAGTATCTATTTGCATAGTAACTGAAATAGAGTTATCTTCAGGCCGAAATTATTTGAGAGTATCAATCTAGCTACCATGCCCTTGCTTACTCCTATTTCCTTTTTTGTTCTATTAAGCTCGCTTAAGATAAAACGATGGAGATATCAAACAGTCAGAGATCCTAAGTAATTGCGAGTTTCATGACCTCAACAAGTTGTATGAAGTTGGCTTAAAAGATCTAGCTAGCTTCAGGACCCATGTCACTATCTACGGTGGATATGAGAATCGCATCGCCTACAACATTTTTGAGGCCGTGGAAAGTCAATTGATCGTCAGGAAACCCTAGAAACTGCAAGATCAAACCCAAGAGTTTATAACAATACGTAGTTAGAAATTTACCAACAAATTAGGGCAATCGAAAACAGTCAAAGGGTCTGGAGTTGTTGAAGAACTGCAGCGGCTGCATAATTTATGGCGGTATCAAAAGTCATGAAATCAGAAATCAGAACTCGGGCCATTTACTGTTTTGTAACTAAAACAATTGCACTCTCGCTCAGACCAAATTTCCCTTTATGAGATACGCGCATGACCGAGGACTGAAAGTTTCCGTTTTCAAGTACCTTAATTGTCACAACGAAGCTGCTGAGAAGGACGGCTCTCCTCTCATCGAGAAGCACTGGAAGGGAAATCAGCTATGTGAGTAATATTTCGTAAAGGTGAAGTCTTGATACGATTGCTGGAGCTTCACAGTGTTCACTCAATTTTAGCCAATTGGGTTGCGCCGAAGTGCGCTAGCATGTACTACGAATCCATTTGGACTTACCCATTTTGGGACTAGTGCGAAGAGAATTCTTTTGTTGACTTCCATTTGAACATTCACTGGTTAATTAATTCCTTGCCAAGGCTCCCAAGCTAAGCCTAAACAGCTTCCCTTCTGGGATTTAAACCTCCTCGCAACTTCCTTCCCTCAATCTCAAGAGAAAGTCAACTTCAACAAATTGGGTCCCGTTCTTGCGAGACTCGACCACTATGAGTGCGCCAGCAGGAACACAAGCCGTCGCAGTCGCAACTGCGGCGCAACCCCTCTCGGAGTTCACCTTATTTCCCAAACTTCCGCTCGACATACAAATCCTCATCTGGGAGAAGTTCAAGGAGATTGCAGTAGTCATCGATACTTCAACCACGCACAGAAACCTTCAAACACCATACCGTGGATACCACACCTTCTTCTCGAGTATCAAACCTCATCCTCTCTCTAGTACATGCAAGACCTCCAGATGGGTGTTAGAGAAGACGAAAGATTGTGTGTGGGTCAAGTTCCTCTACCACGGCCCTGAGGACTCTCCCGAAGACATGCGCCACCTTTACTTTCACCCGAAATCCACCTTTCTTTTTGATTCTCCTAGTCACACTTCCCAATTCGGCCTCTCGCCACGACACTCCCGCGGGAGGTTTGATCAATCCACACCTAGCGAGAAACTCATCAAAGCAAACATTAGAGTTGTCGCGATCAAAGGAATATTTTCCAAAGAGTGCAAGACCACAGCCAAGTTGGGTCGTCAATTCAGCGGCCCTTTTATTTACCTTTGCCACATGGACTTCTTTGGGTTGTTCCCTCGCCTTGAAAGATTAATTCTTGTCAAACCCTCGGTAAGTACCCCCTCCCTTTGTTCCGTCTTTTGAACTCCTATTCTTAAACGGGAAGCTATTCCTATCCTTGGTCGCTGCTCTCAGCTCCCGAATGAACAAGAAAATCCATGCTAATTTATTGGAGTGGGCGGACAACCCAGCGAAGGAAAATAGGTTCAAGAGAAACGTCAGCAAAAGACTTCTCGGGGTGAAGACGAATATGGAAACTGCAATGAAATTCAAGAACACTCAAGTGGTGGACCATATCAGAGAGTTGAATGAAGCGTGTAATAAAAACTTCGTCATCTCACCGTGGTGGAACGATCCAAAAATCGACATTTTGAGCGAGGACGAGTTCAATTCACTTTCCTAAGTAAGTCAAGCTAGAACTGAACTATGCTTCTCTCCAACTCCCTAAGCTGACTATTCCTTCTCTAGGCTATTTGTGCCAATTGCATTCTTCCGGTGGTCGAGGATGCTATACAACGCGACAGATGGGGCGAGGGAAACATGAACGTCACAAGGGTATTTTTCAAGGGGTTGTTCGGTGGGGGGGTAATTTTCCGCAGGTGTTGCAATGGAGGAGAGGATGACTGGCAACACGGCCAAGAAAGCGGTGGATATTAGCTTGCTGGTTTGCTGGCATACAGTAATTGAGTGAGGAGATTTGCAACTACATGGAATCAGGTCGTTGAATTCGGAAAGAACCGCAATGACAATTTCCCCAACTGTGAGTCCCATATTTCGACTTCAAATTTCAAGTCAAAGACAAACTCATTGGTTTAGGAGACCAAAACATCGTTTCTCCTTCTTTGGTGCTCTCTTGATTCAAAATATTGCCCACTTCCCTTGCACCTGATGCCATATCGGAAGTGAAGAGATCTTGTCAACTCGAGATTTTGTGATTGTGTGAAACTCTTGACTTGAAGTGAGGGGCTTCTATTATAAAATGACCTTTGGGGTAGTGAAATTAGTTATACGAGCAGTTTGGGAGAATCTTGTCGGTATATAATTCTGGTGAATAGCACCTTGTACGAGAGCCGGGTAGATCTACAAGCTTGGGGACATGTGAGTGGCTTGCGACTCACATTCTTAAGCTTACAGGATCCTACCCCTCTTTACCTTTACTCTTCATACACGAATGAATACAAACAGAGATTATGTTTGTGTATGGCCTTTTTACGACTACCAGGTCGTAATAACACTTCTACTACTGCTATGGTATTTTCCATGGGAGATGCGAGGATTCTTGTGGTAGACATATGTTTTTATAGTTTTTCATTTCTGAGCATACAATGTGGAGAAGTGAAGACGAATTTCAGTCGTTTCTCCGTGTATGCGATATCTCCGTACCCTCAATAAACATCACCAATTTTTGTGCATACTTCGTCGTGCGTATGCGATAATCTCGTCCCTTCCGTTAAGCGCTGCCTTCGTCACCACACCATTGTGCTCCCGTCAGGTCTCCAGAAACTATGTAACTTTTGATAAAAATCTCAAGAAAACCAGTTTTCTCAGCTGCGAATATATCTCGAAGCATTTTCTCTTCCTATCATCATATGTCCATGACATCCGCGAGGATAGCATTTCTTGCATGTCGGCCGTTTGAGTTAATTTGATGCAATTGAGAGATTCCGGAAGTCCTAGAGTACATCAGAAATCTTTTCTTTAAAGAAGGTGTAGAATTGCAACTAAGTAGAAGCCTTTCTTCTGCTAGCATCTGCCAATTTAGAAGATACGTGAACCGTTCTGGAGTATTCAGAATCATTCTCGGAGAACCTTGAGAAGAATTCGATCAAAGTGGTCTTGGTTATCGTGATTCGGGAAATTTCTCGGAGAATATATGGAATTGTCCCGGAATCTCTATACGGAAATAGAAGAAGGGATTCCCGCGAGAGAAAAATTCAGATCGGTTACCTGTAAGCTCTCAACCGATTTTCGTGAACTCCTCCGTCATAATCTCGATTATTGGATTCTCCCACCATAAAGAACGTTCAGGTTCACTTCCGTAATAATTGATAAGTACACCGTTGAGAAGCTTGGGTCTTTTCTGCTTTCAATATCTGTATAAACTCCTCTTTGGATCCACTTGCTGTAAGAGTAATTGTTGTGCTAGGTTCACAATAACAGTTAGCCTCGACTATCTCGTACACCAAGATATATTGATGATCAAATCACTATTGATCATTACACCATTCATTAGTCATCGTCCACTTCTTATATATAGACCTAGATAGACTACCTACACAAATCAATCAAATCTTCATGACCTCTAGTACCCTATACCCTTCCAACTAAACAGTAATGTATGGGTTGCCACCGTTGAAGACATTGTGAGCCCCCTTTTCTGAAGTTTTCAGATGTCGAATTTGTGGTTAGAGATTGAATTTGTTAGAGTTGCAGGAGTCTTAGAGTTAGTGGAGGTTTGCAGTTGAGAGATTCTGTGATATGAAGGAACGTTTGAGTTATGAGGATTTGAGATGTAGGCGTGGATATATTTATGCTTTTTGGTTCTAAGTGAGAGTGGCAAGTCTAGGGGGACCATTTCGTAGTGAATGAACAACGAAAATTCTGTGAAAATCAGATAGGGGTGGTACAGACCATCCTTCTTATTATTACTTCGGATGGGTGAAGTACTGTATGTAACTTCTATATAGTGGCAAATTCAGATTATAGCTAAACAGCTAGATGGGCGCGCGGTGGTCAATAAAAGTAGCAGTAAATAGTAGGTGTGTATCTAGCTATATTACTTATTGTTCTACTATTTTAAAACAATTTATTTTTAATGTTCAAAACATTTATGAGAATAGTATCGGTTATCTAAAGTATATAAGTGTGACGACACGTACGCAAGACCCACGGTGGAGAGGTGGAATCGTAGAAACTGTTAAATACAAGGATTCTAAGCTGAGGAGAAGAGAAGAGCTTGAGAGAGCTCAGATCTAAATACAAGATGGTGACAAAAACAGCTAGTAAGACAAAGGCAGCACGTGAGACAAATGCTGGCGGGAGACAAAGGCTGGCGGGAGACAAAGTTGGCGTGACGGTCTAGATCGTCACAATAAGATAATTTTTTGAATTGTCTACGATATCTAGAATAACCGCTCGGTAGGCAGGTATGATTTACTACTGCTTTTATTATCTACTGCGAGATAGAGTGTTTATCATTTAATTGAAATATTATAAAACTATAAGCTCTAGAAGATTTTACTTAAACAAACAGTAATTACATTGAGTGACTGTTTAGGATCTAATAACGCAGGAATTTCGTCAAGTAATTCTCAAGCAGGTTTTATTCAAAGATATCGAGAGGAAGTTAATAAGACATAGATCATAACTTTCTAGATGTTCCTAGTATAAGATAGATATCTATATGTTATTTAATAAAATTATTTGGAAAAGGGTTGAAATACGTAGAAAAGAGCTTTAAAACGTCTTTCTGTAAGGCCTTAACTTAACGAAATATATATATCTCTAGATAGAACTAATAGCTTAACTACCACAGGATCTGGACTTCTTAAAATTCAAAACCTAATATCATAATACAAAGTAAGAGATTCGCCTGTTCATGATCTTCAACACAAGGGAGATGAGGCACTCTATCTTACCTACTAATAAAATTTAATTATTCTATTTGAGATGAAAGCAAAGGGGTCAAAGAGAGCTAGAGCTCCGTACTTATAGAAGTGACAGCAATGGCACATAGTATTATAGCACCTGTTTGCTAGTCTCCCAAAGAGTATACACATATTACAAGGAACCTTCGTGTGTCAATCATCTAGATATAAAGAAGACTAAGAAGTGTCACGTCACACGTTCAAAAGAATACAATTCACATAATTATAGTCAGGAACTCAAGTTTGCTACTAGTAGACATTCATGATTTCTCCCCTCCCCGCCTATCAAATAGGCAGCCATGAGTTCAAGATGTTCAATCCCAAACACGTACAAGCTAAAATGACAAAATTGTCCTGGAAAGAAACACTTGTTTGTTTCATAATTCTACATTGTACTTAGAGACAAATGACATAACAGTCTTTTAATTCCAAAACCAATGTTACATAACCTAATAGCTAAAGTGCACTATGTATTTCACTAATCACTAAAAACAATGCTACTACATGACTATCTAAACAATATCCTGTCACGGGACCAAAGAGCCTCAGATGGCCGATCACCTGATCAGCCCACGTACTAAGCGAGAAGCATGGGGTATAAAGTCCCATGCTCCCTCGATTATTCTAGAGGAATTAAGCATCCATTTTAACCCTACTTTGCTCACACAATGCTCTCAATATTGCTCCTGTAATCGCCACATATCCCTTAAACAATATTACTCTAAATATACTTATATAAGAGTATATAC
>LLCD01000049.1:0-33129 GCA_001414355.1 Hymenoscyphus salicellus
GGGAGACTCTGTTTTTCACCTACCGAGACTATTTTGTGCAAAGGCTTCACGACTGCCCGGGATCAATCGAGACGATTTCAGACGAGGGCTCGGAAGAGATAACCCACCTGCAAGCTCAAGAAGAAGCAATTGTGAATGAGGTAATATACTCTGTCTCTCCCTCTCCAACCAGCTGAGGCACTGCTCAAAAAAGCAAGCCCGAGTTTAGGCCGAACATCGGACACTCCTGCCATCTTCTCCAGGGTGTGCAACCATTCGTTTGTTATCGCGAATGATTCTAGGAAATCACAAACCGATTTTCGAAATATTCAGGGGGATGGAGATTTGCAGTCTTCGATTCTCCGCTTGTCTGGTTCTCCTTGAGTAACGGGTCGAACTGTCGCGCACACTAGCACCCCTCCGTGGAGCTCATTACTGTACAGCCAAGCATGGTACCCCGCCGGAGATGCACAAACTCCAGTGGATTCTTCTCAAAAGGCCTAAACCTCCGATTTTGAGGTGCCACTTGTGCCTTTCAAGAGCACTTCAGTGGTGTTTGATTGGGCAAGCTTTGTATCGTCTGATAAGCATCTAAGCAGCTTGCTTCTTTGGTGCGTCCAGATGCTAGACGCGGGACCAGAGTGGTAATTGATAAAGCTTTCAGCTTCCCCTCTTTCCCTTCTCCTTGCGTTTCTGTTTGAAGCTTCAATTCTTTTCAAAATGCGTCTTTCCCAAGTTTTGGCTGTCGCTTTATTGCCTCTTATCCAAGCCGAAGAAACAGTTCTTGGTGTCTTCATCTTTCACAGACATGGAGATCGCACGTCGAAATCTTTCGCTCCCACTACCTTGACGGATCTGGGGTATGCGCAGGTCCACCAATCAGGTTCATTCTTCCGAAATCGATATATCGATGCCAATTCTTCATCGCCGATTTATGGAATTAGTAGTTCGGTGGTGAAGAATTCGCAATTAAGTGTTGAGGCACCGGTCGATACGGTTCTGCAAAACTCTGCCGCCGGGTTCTTGCAGGGCTTGTATCCACCGGTGGGAACGACTTTGGGGACGGAGAGTTTGGCGAATGGATCGAAGGTTGAAGCGCCGCTTGGGGGTTATCAATTGATTCCTGTTAATGCTGTTGCGAGTGCTTCTTCGGGTGCCAATTCTGAGAATAGTGCTTGGTTACAAGGTCAGTTTTGTGTTTTCTTGTAATGAGGGGTAGAGAATATGATGGTTAACAATTGGATTTTACAGGCCAAAGTGGATGTGGAAACGCGATTGTTAGCTCGAACAATTATTTCTTCTCGAGCGAATACTTGGAGAAGTTGAGTGCTACTTCTGCCTTCTATCAGAGTATCTTTCCGGTTATCAATCGCACTTTTACCACTGCGACGAACACTTTCAAGAATGCTTATTCCAGTAAGTCTTCTCCTCTCTAAGGCTCTCTCCGTTCCAGGACGAGAAACACTAACTTGGAGTTCCAGTCTACGACTTAATTCATGTCTCCAAAATCCACAACTCCTCCATCCAATCCTCCTCCCTCCTCACAACCGACACCCTCTACCAACTCCAAACTCTCGCCGACGACCACGAGTTCAACCTGGCCTACAATGCCAGTGATCCCATCCGTGCCATCGCAGGCTCTACCCTCGCAGCCCAGATCGTGCAAAACCTGAACTCGACGATAACTTCGAAATCCAAGACTCCGGTGTCCATCCAGTTCGGGGCTTACGCCTCGTTCTTGTCGTTCTTCGGGTTGGCACAACTTAACAAGGTGTCGGAGAACTTCACCGGGGTCGTGGATTATGCGTCGAGTATGGTATTTGAGTTGGTGAGCAATAGTAGTGTGAGTAACACTACCTACCCCAAGGTAGAGGATATCTCTGTTCGCTTCCTATTTGCGAATGGGAGTGCGGCAGAGAATCCTCTGAGTGCGTATCCGCTTTTTGGAGGCAGTTCGAGTTTGCTTTCTTGGGCGGATTTCACGGGGGAGATGGGCAAGTTTGCTATTGGGGATCAAGAGGGGTGGTGTAAGTCTTGTGGCAACACGACGGGGGTTTGCGCGCCATCTACTGCCTCTACTACTGGAACGACGAGTCCTGCGGTTACGGAGGGGGGGAAGGATCGAGGTGTTAGTCGGGTTGTTGCAGGGGTCATTGGGGCGATGGTTACGCTTGCTGTTGTGCTGGGACTTGAGGCGATTGTGATGCTTGTTGCGGGGTTGAGGTTGGTTAACAAGAAGAGGTTGGTGGGTGCTGGGCCTGGGAGCGTGGGGAGTGGGGAGGGAGTTGGGGGGATTAAGGCTTGAGGAGAGGAGAGGGGGAGTAGATAGTTTTGAGGTCGGGCGGGGTGGTAATGGGATGAGGGTTCACGAGTAACGAGATAGATTAGGTTTAATGATTGAATTAGTATATAAATGTTTTGATTTATTGATGAAGATTGATCATTTTATGATTGGAATTTTCCTTTTGGTTTCCCTGAGGGCCCTCTCCAAATTGAGTTCAACCGACGTTCAGTTGGGCTGAGTATGACTTGTGCTGGAACTTCACTCGGTTCAATAGTTGCTGAGTCTACAAACATCCATCACTTCAAAAGTTCTCTTTTTCTTCGGATGTCGTCTTACCTTCCTTCATCCTGTGGATACTTTGTAACCCATACTTGTCATTCTAGATTTCATGCTCATTCTTTCTTGGTTTCTCTATCATTATCACTGCTTCTCTTTGATGTCCTTGTGCTGAATATATAAACAATAAACCAAACGAATGATGGTTCAGAATTGAGAGGAGTTGCTAGGATGAATGTAGATGTGCAAGAAACTAAGATACCTGAGCCAAAAAATGGTAATATGTAACTACTAGCCAGGCATATAGATATTAATGGGCAGTTGTAAACCTATAGATTCCTTTCCTTTCGCTCCAGGATATTTATTCACGAAATTCGTTTCGAGTGAAGATTGGAAAACCGTAAGGAGTATTCAAATCTTTCAATTTAGAGATAAGGCGAAAGTATCTTTATTCTCATACTGTTTTTGGATAATAAATTATAAATAAGCACAGCATGTGTGGAGACGTCCAAACTTCATTTGCATAATTTTGTTGTTCTATTTATGTGAATAAAATGAAGAGTGAAACACGACTTTCGTATATAGTGAATAAAAGCATACCAGCTCGTTGCAATCAAAACCATGTTAGTGCGACACAAGTTGTTAGGGATCAGAGCATTTGAGGTGAATCTAGCACTGTAGCAGTGAAGTATGGTGGGAGGTTCTCCATTGACTTGTTACCATCTCGTTATAATAGCCCAACCTGACCTAGAATTTACACCTCCTTAGGCTGAGGTAAGTGTCATGCCAATATATCTCCATCTTGCCCTCTCAAATAAATGTACAAAATCTGTCTGCTTTTCAACAAATTCCCAACCAGAATAGGACCCATATATATCAATTGCCCCCTATAGCACGCCAGAGAACCTGCCCACAAAAAATCCAACCAGCCAGCCGTTTTGTCGCTTGGGTATATAAAGATACAGACGCCCCTTCGAAAAAACACGAAAACACCCAACATATCAAGCCCACCTAGGTGAGCTCTTGCCTTGCCCTTGCAACCGTCTATCACTTGACTGGCATCGAAGCCCACGTGGGTCACGAGGTTGCTCGTTCCCTTTCTGCTCGTCTACCACTCGAGACGAGGGTAAAGAAAAGTCCACTCTTTCCCTTGTACTCCCCTCTCGCGCTGCTCCCGTGAACCCGGAAGCTCAAAAATATCTTAACCCGACCTCGATTGTGCGACCAAGCCTCGACACATAATATCCGACAACCACCTATCCCTCAACAAAGCAACTTATACCCCTTCTTCCACTTCGGCCAAGCCGCCCTCTCAGCTTTCTCCTCAGCAATGAGGGAAGGAAGATTAAGTTCCCTCCGTCCAGTCGTCAAATCCATATCCCCCACCCTCATCCACCTAGTCTTAAACCAAATCTTATACGCCCCGTAAAAGAAAAACACAATCGGGAACCCCAGATACGCCAAAAAGAAACTGTTAGCCTGTCCCTTGGGTCCTTGGTCCTTATAATCCACCGGCCAAGCCCCAACCCAGAACTGGGCCACCAACACGGAGATATTAAATATGAATCCAATCCAGGACCCAATAACGCCAGGCTGAGAGCGGAAGGCGAGTTCGTCTAGGGAATGGCCTTGCGTTTTCCACGCTTGTCGGAAGCGGATGTGCGAGAGGTTTATGGATGCCCATGTGAAGATTGAGGAGAGACCGGAGAGGGCGAGCATCCAGTCTAGGACGTCGCCGCCTTTTCCGCTGTCGGCTGTGTAGGCTATGAGGCCGAGGGAGGAGGCGAAGCAGATGGCTACTATGGGACGACCTTTTCTATCGATATAGCGGAATATTTTGGGTGCTTGTCCTTGGTCTGCGAGGGCGGCTAGTGTTCTTGAAGATCCGAAGACAGCGGAATTTCCTACCGAGAGGACGGCGAAGAGAATAACCAAGTTCATAAGCGAAGGGAGGACTTCGATCCCCGCGTTTTGAATGGAGATGACGAATGGCGAGGCGGCGGTATTCGAGTTGTGAGCTGATAGAAGGCGTGGGTCATCATAAGGTACCAGGAGACCAACTAGAGTTAATGATAGGATGTAGAACAGTGAAATCCTCCAGAAGACCTGTTTGATAGCAGTCGGTAAAGATTTTCGTGGGTTCGCTGTCTCGGCTGCTGCTAAACCAACCAATTCGGTACCTGCAAAGGCAAAGGCTGCTGTGACGAAAACACTGCAAAGTCCTTTGAAGCCGTTGTGGAATGCGCCTGGATCGTGCCAGTATTTGACTCCTATATATCCGCCATCAACCCCACCTCCACAATTGAGGACAATTCCGAGGAGACTATTCTTGTTAGCTTTGATCTGTTATTCCTCCCTATGTTTACTTACATATATCCAATAACAGCAATGACTTTAATAATGGCGAAAAAGAACTCGGCTTCACCGTAGCCCTTTACACCAAAAAGGTTGATAACTATAATCAAAAATAGAAACACCGTAACGAAGATAGATTTGTCGTATTTCCCCGTCGTATCCCAAAAATTGATCGTTATAGTGGCCGCAATAATTTCCAGAGGTAGGACAACAAGCCATTGCATAGCATAATTCTATCCAGCATTAGCCACTCATTCAAATAGCGAAAAATCCCAAAATCAAAAAAACCTACCCAACCCATAGCAAACCCCCAAGCCGGATCCAAAAACCTCGTCGAATAAGCCGAAAACGACCCCGCAACCGGAAACAAAACCGCCATCTCCCCTAGAGCGTGCATAGTACAATAAAGCATAACCCCAATAAGTGAAAAGCAAATCAACAGACTCGCCGGTCCCCCCGCCTCCAACGCCTTCCCCGACGCAACAAAAAGTCCCGTTCCAATCGACCCCCCAATTGCAATCATCTGTAAATGTCTCCCCTTCAACTGGCGCGCCAGAGGACTCGTCGCCGTCGCGATAGCCGCATTTTCAGGATCGTAAACTCGTCCATTTGCACCGACTGCCCCGCGCGGTGTGACAGTCAAAGCAGGATCGCGCTTAAAAGAATCTATCACTCGCCGAGGGACGCGTTGTTGGAGTTCAATTGCTTCTTCGTAGTTGGGTTCGCCGCCGCTGTGGGCGCTGTAGAGGGGCGAGGGAATGGGGTCTTTCGAGTATTGACTGCCTTTTTCGACATCGCTGCCCGTCTTCGAAGGTTTGCGCGAAGGCATGAGGGCGTTTCGAGGGGAGTGGTGTTCTCGCGGAGAGAACACCCACTCTGCCTGTGGAGATTCGGTGGAGGATCGAGGAGAGGTGAGTTGGGGAGTTCCGGCGATTTAATATGGGGGTGTGAGATGGAAATTGGTCTTGCGCCGTGAGCCTCGGTGGCACATATCAACCGGTAGGCATCGTCGAGTCGAAGTGGAAGATTTCGTGAAGAAAGTACTGAGTAAGAAGTTTACTTTTCCAACAGCAGGAGAGGAAGGAAGACGGTGAGATTGCGAACCAGGCTGGACCTCTGGGCTAGATTTTGCAACCTAACCTGGCTGGGGCTGGGGATCCTTCGCCGCCCACACGGTTGGAGTCTCTGGGGTAGCAATTCTCCACTCCCACTCCCTTATCATGCGCTAAAATAGCCTCCTCCCAGAAGGTGACAGGGCATTTCCTCGCGTCGGGTCGTAAATCTATTTGCTAGCGTGCCTGTTCGGGTCTTGCCATGTGATATGAAAGCAATGCGATTCGATGTGTCGTGGAACTGTGGAGTTGTTCCATTTCCTCCATGCTTCAAGTTCAAGGTTTTTGCCCAAGGTTTTTGCCCAAGGTTCATCTCATCGTCATGTTGAGACGAGAGTTTCGAACTCTCGACTTCCCCCGCCGTCAACTCAGCTGTCACTGCACTGTCATAATCCGTCTGGTTTCAATCCAATCCGCGCCAACTTTACCAGCATCTTGCCGCCACGTCGTGCAACAATATCCTAGTAAATGATAGGTAACCGGTTTACGGAGCCATATCCATCGCCAAACACAACCGAGAACTCGCACTCACATTCGCATGGCAGAGCTGTGCCGCTCCAAGTCGTTTCGGATTCGTCGACCTTATCATGATGACACTCGATAAATCGATTCAATGATTGTCATTCAATAATACTCCTCAGCCTTATCAAAGATACTTCTTCGAATCGAACCAATATACAACTCCAATATACAACTCCAATATACAACTCCAATATACAACTCCAGATGAGAATCAAACAGCAAAACAGACGAAGAAAAAGGGGGCTTTTCAGCCCCCAGAATTTTGATAAAAATAAAGATACACATTTTCCCATAACAACCCGCCACCTATATACAGCGAATGTTGCATCCGCACGGTCACTACGAACCGCTACTCTTGGCTTTCTCAACCGTCTTCGTTTCCACGGTGACCTTCGCTGGCGGATCTGGTATGATTTTACCATTTTTGTCTCGCTTCTTGCGCTCCCATCCCGTCTTGAACAATTGTCCAAGCTTGAAGCGGGGGAAGATGTGAGCTTCGGTGTTGATAACTACTTTATCCAGTGGAATCAAATCGTTGGGAGAGAAGAGAAGGTAGAAATATTTCAGTGTTTCAGCCTGGAAAATAGTTAGTATTTTGATCTGGAATTGTGTGAGGGAAAGAACTTACCAGCCAGAAACTCTCCATATTATCCCTCAATGGAGGAGGGATAGCATCAGCATTATCCAAACTCGAGAACCCACCCCCCTCCTCAACAGCAGTGTATTTAAGGAAAGCCTGGAACATTTGCCATCCCCATTCCCGATACATCACATCTCCCGTAATCCTCCACATGTAAAACAAACTCTCGACCGTTTCTGGTCGTTGGAGGTTATGTCTATCCAGACCCTTGATCACGAAATCCTTCTTCCATTCCGCATCTTCTGGATCATCCATGGTAATGGTGGACTTGTGCGGTGTCGATGGAGGGAGTGGTGGATCAAACATATTGAAATGTGCGATTTCAGGCGCGAGACCTGTGGCCATCACTTGGTACATTCCCCAGCAGGTTTGCGTCAATTCGCGGGCGAGCACCATTTCTTCGTCTTTCTTTGCGTTCCAGGTTGGAAGTTTACATGCTTCGGCTTCTGTTAATCCACCTGTAGCACCCAATGCAATGGTGCCAGGCATGAAACAAACAAGATGATCCATCTTGGGTGATAATGGTTCGTGTAAACCATCAGGTCGTTCTGCAAGAACCGTGAATTTTGAAGGCTTTGAGTAAGTGATGAGATGCTTTCGGACACCCGCCAAAGATTCATCCCACAACTCTTCGTATATGGGCTCCTCTTTTGATGTCTGGAGATATTGCTTGATGAGATATTCATAGTAAGAATCACCTCTGCTTCCCAGTCTGATGTTCTCTCCACGGAATTTTCCATCGTGCGCATAGATGTAAATTGGGAGAAGTCCGTCCTCTCGACCATTGTCATCGATCACTTTGATGACTTTCTCCGCTTTCTCCCAGTACAGTGTTTCGCCAGTAAGTTTGGTGAGATATTTAAGCTCAAGTTGCAGAGTAGCTGCTTCTGCTGTTGAAGATGCACCACCGTCATCGTGTGATACAACGCCCGTGAAGCTCTTCAAATTGACACTGGCATAAGGAATACCTGATGGAGAGTCGAAAGCACCCATCAACCGGTCGGCCAAATCCTTAGCCTTCTCCAAGTATAGATCCTCGCCAGCTGCCCCTTCATCATCATCTGCCAATGGTGCCATATCCGGAAACTCAGTAGACAAGTAATGAGCAGACAAAAGCCCTCCCAACATTCGAATCGTCGTCTCAAAAGTATTAACTTCCTGATCCTGCTCATAATCCAACGAAGTCTTCATCCATTCCCTCGCATGCGTAAGTCGACTCGTCAAATTCATCAACATCATTGTGTCCAGCGCATCCACAATAATCCAACCCATTCCCTTAGGAGTCATCTGCCGTCCCTTCTTCGAAACCGGATGGAATTCATCATACCCCCACGCATACCGTTCATAAGCATCCCAACTCAGCTTAAACGCATCCGTCACCCTATCCCTCCGATCATTCCAATCGACCTTCGCGCCCACCTTTTCCGGTCGCGACATCCATTTCCAAGTCTCCTTCGCCTTCTTGGTCGTCTTATCGTTCTCCCCAAAGAACCCCGTCAGGTACAGCAGACACAGAATAAGGAGGCCTCCAATTCCGAACGTTCGTTTCCGTCTCCATATCGACCGCTGCCTCCGCGAGGCTACGTACGAATACGGTTTATCCTTATACATAGGCAAATCCCTATTCTCTCCAAAAAGTCCCCCAACCCTATCCTGTATACCTCCAATCACACCATTCGCATTCGCGTTCGCGGCACTTCTCGCAGTAACGCCTGAAGCTCCCCAGACCCTGTTTTCGAGTTCGCGCTGCGGATTCGTAAAGGAGGGGACGTTCTTGGGAACGGAAAAGGTAGACATTTCCTCAATGGCTTGCTTGGAAGTTTCGTATGCCTGGGTGCCGGCCTCGAAGGCTTGGGTGCTGGCCTCGACGACCTTTTGGGTGACTTCGGTGGCTGCTCTTTGGGCGGTGCCTTTGAGGATGTGGTATGCTGGGGAGCGATGAAGATTGAAGGGGTCGCGGAGGGCGTTCATGGACGCCGTTAGATCATGTTCGTGATGAGTCGTTGAAATACATAAGTACTTAAAAGGAGAGACAATTATTTGGTGTTGAACGGGAGAGTAAGCGTTTGGAGGATTGGGTTGCTATTTACATACACGCTGTCCTCGAGGTCTGTGACCCTGGGAACTTGTCGGTCTTGGCAACATGCCGGTATCCTTCCAGGTATTCGCTTGCAGCTTCAATGGGGCCGAGGAGGCTTTTGATTTGGCCCTATTAACCTTTGAAGTGAGTATATTCTAAAACAACCCCGTCAGATAAAATAAAAATAAAATATGAATCGAAGCAGAAGTATTCAAACAGTATTACTCCTGCGATTTGACTCTTTTAATCACGTCTGCGCTGTGCTAGATTATACTAAAGTCTGAAGTCAGATTCCTAACTCCCGCCACCTTTTCTGTCCACCGGAGGATGAATACAGACGAAGTACTTGTAAATACTTCAGGTTCGTACCTGCCTACGTAGCTATAGTTGTTCCAACTTTCTACGATAATTCAACTCACTATCTCAAATACTTGGAGAAACTATACTAGGTTACTAGGAAGTTAGAACAAGGATTTACTGCTGCCTTTCTTTGATGAGACTAGTGCTTTAGAAGTCAGAGGATAAAGTTCAATACAATCAATTAATACCACTACCACATCTAACCACCACCCTATCTACTCGTCTAAAATCTTCAGAGTTCTCTCAAAAGCAGCTTTCACCTGTGGACTCCTCTCCACATTCCTCCCACCACCAACCACCTTCCTAATCTTCTTCCTCGCCTCCTCTCTCCCCTCCTTCCCCTTCCCAAACATACCACCAACTAGCGCCTTAGCAATCACTTCGGCAGCCTCCCCTTTCTTCGTTCGCATAGCCTCAGTCCCCGATCCACTAGCAATATCCAATAACCCAAGGAACCCAGTGGCAAGTTCATAATTGCTTCCATTCGAAGGAGCGTTCGCCTTGTTCAGTCCTTCGAAAAGAGCTTTACTGCGTTCGTAAACTGCGAGTCTAGTAGCGGTAGTAATTTTCATCGAGTCGCAGACTTTCTTCGAGATCTGTAGGAGTTTGGGCAGATGCATAATGGGTGAAGGTGTCTCATGCTTAACGTTGACAGCACGGTAGAGAGCTGAGATGCCGTTCGTCATCAAGGTATCCTCCGATCCGTCTTTCTTGGAGTCTTCGTCTGTATCCATCTTATCTTCGCTCGTGATATCCTCCAGGTATGGCGAGATGATATCGAAGACTTCGTCGAACATATCGATATCTGTTCGAACCTCGCTGTATTTCCCCAAACTATCAAAGGCATGGGGTCGATAGGCCTCGTTATTCCGGTTTGCTTCCCGAATAACGATTTTCTTCATCTGCGCCGCGATGGTAGTATCACCCTCCCACAGTGATTTCCCATCTTTAGCAAGCTTAACAAAAGCCTCAAGCACAATCTCCTTGCCCTCAAATGTTTTAAGTGCAAGAGCCTTCTCAAGAGCCGGCCAAATAGCTACTGCATTGACAGTACTAATCTCAGATCCGGAACAGGTAACAACATCCGCAATAGCCAAGGCAGCAGTATGCTTGATAGTCCACTTGGCCGACTCCAGATTCTCAACCGCCAAAGCATTAATCTCCTTCGAATAAAGCAACACAGCCCTTGAACCACCCACATTCTCGTCCCAGGTCTTCTGAAACTGCTTCTTAACATGGTCGTCGAAATCGTGTTTGGCGAAGAAGATGAAGGGGAGGAAGGCGGAGGCGAATTCATTGAAGCGGTCGGTGGCGAATTTGGAGACGGAGTAGATGATGTCTGCGGAGATTTGGCGTCGCACTTCGTCTTCTGCGTCAAAGTAGAGTTTCTTGGAGTATGTTGAGAGGCGGGAGACGCTGGGGGCGGTTGCGACGCGGGCTAGGTAGCCACATGCGCGGGCGTATCCTGCGCTGACTGCGTTGTTGCGGTCCAGGACTGCTTTTTCTAGGACTTTTAGGAAGGAGTCTGCGTGTGGGCGGAAGACGAAGGTGTGTCGGGTTGCGAGACTGACGAGTACCCCGCTACATCCAATCTTTGACGGCATTCCAATGCTGGTTTTGATTACATTTTCAAGTCGGGGTACGAGTTCCTTCATTGTTAGTTCATCAAGAATATCAAGGCAACGCTCGATAGCCTCCATAATTGGAGATTGTGAGACTGCAGTGGTTCTTGCATTGTCGATTTTCTCCTCTGTGAGATTATAATGGGCTGCACGCAGACGGACGTACTCGACACCTTCCCCTTCCATGGTGCTCAAGAGGCCAATGAGTTTCTCGACAAGATCCGGGATGAATGGCAGCAGTGCGTTTCCACCGCTCTTGATGAGTTTTAACACTGTAACTGTTGCGAAAATCCGGACTTCTTCAGCCGAGCTTTCCATGCCTTGTTCTGACAGAAGGAAAGGCAATACTTCTTTGAGCATAGATGAAGCTTTTGAAGAGGCTCCAACTTCGATTTGGCGAACGAGAATACCAGTCAATGATCTGGTCAGAGCCAAAGCAGCCTCTCTGACTGAAAGTTTGATATCATCCAGAACCTTGAAGTTCTTGGACCAGATTTCACTCAAATATTTCTCGTATTTCTCAAATTCTCTGCCTGACACGAGATCAGCAATAGCTGCACAACTAGCTTGTCTGGTTCGCCATTCTTTGGCTAGGATACTATTGAGGAGTTCTTGTAGTATATCGTCAAAGTAGAGTTCCGTTGTCGCTGCTGAATCCTTCACCAAAGCATTCCAAATATCGTTCATAGAGCGTTGAACGTTGGGATTAGGATCAAATTTGTAACGATAGAGTTTCTTGATAAGCGCGGCATCGACGATGGATTCTTCAGTGAGCATTTGAGAAAGTCCAAATCTTCCGAAAGCAGCTCGAGTCGTCCAAGTAGCGGCATTTTGAGCAAGCGCCATGAATTTGTAGACCAAACTTGGGTTTCCGAGCTCGTCCGCCAGGGAAACAATGTCTTTATACGAAGTGACCGACTTGTTGTCTCCGGTAGGCAAGGCACCAGGTTCAAAGAGCTCGGTTTCGTCGTCAACCTTCAATTGAGTGGTGGAGCCGGTGAAAGAAGCCATCAAATCATTAACAAGTTGCTTTCGAAGTGCAGCGTCTCCTTGCTCATAGACCAAGCTCAAACCTCGTGATGCGGTTTCTTGGACCAAATCGTCTCGAGCGGATAACAGCCCCATGAATGCCGATTGACATTCTCTCAGGCGCGACTGGACTTTGGTGTGCTTGCTGTTGTTTGAAACCACAGAAAAAAGCCAGATACCAGATGCCTTCTTCAAAGAAGGTTTGGTTGTTTTACAATCCTTTAGTAATCGAGCAACAACAGTTTCGATTGTAGAAGCACGCCCGTCTCGACCCTTGTAGTCTGCATCCACATCAAGACTAAGGAGAAGAGCTTCGGATTCCCAACATGCGCTTGCGGAACTGAGAGCTTCTCCAACCGTGAAATGAACTTCGGCTTGCTTGAGTTCAGAAAGGGCATATAGGGTTGTGAATATAGTGGTGTTGAACTCGGAGTCTTCGTCAAACACGAGCGCAAGACGACCAAGCGCGGATATTGCTCTCTCGTTGCCCTTCTTTGCCTCCGCTGCTAACAGCTCGATCAAGCTCTCTGGTTTCAAGGAGGTTACGCTGATTCGGTCCACAGTCAAAATGCCAGATGCACTAATTTGTCCAACTGCGTTGAGTACAGCTTCCTTGGTGGTTCCATCTTTTGCTTTAGCAAGTACCTCGAAGAGCAGATTGGTGGCCTCCTGGATCAATGTTTCATTGAGCGTGCCGAGACGTCCATAGAACGAAAATCGACTCAGCAGGTAGCCAAGTGCAAGAATGGCGCCAGAAACCTTGTTTAACTCTGCACCTACAGCAGATGACCACAGCTTAACCTCTTCTAGTAAAGACTCGACTAATTTCTCGATGGATCTAGTTTCGACCATTGGGTGAGCAGCAAGGATACCGAATGCTTGTGAAGCAATCTCGCGAGTCGCAACATTGTTCGACTTGATGGACGGCAAAAGCTCGCTGGCTCTATTCGCAATCCTACCAACAGCACTGCTGGGTGAAAGTGCCAGAATGTCGACGAAACATTTCCCACAATCACCCAGACCATTTCCGTCATTTCGAAGCATGCCTTCGAAAGCGGCAGAAAGATATATACCAAGGGCATCCTCGTCTATAGTTTTGATATATGCTTTCATGATCTCGCGAGATCGCTTGTCGGATCTGAAGAGCACATCCAATTGACGTTCCCAGTCCGCATCCACATCAAAAGCGATTTCAGACTTCTCAAACGAGTCCATCAACAGCATACGTCGACAGTAGCTGACGGCTGAAGCGAATGCATTGATTTTTGGCCCAGAAAAGTTTCCAAAAACGGAAACAGAATCTACTTCCATTCCACTTCTCATGCTGTTTGATACGGTGGAGTTCTCAAGAATACTTTTCCCGGTGAAAAATACCTTGACCATCTCACTCCAGTCGGGCAACACACATTCCATAGCTGATGATGATGAGGTATTGCTGAGTAGTATATACCAGTATGGATCCTTTGCGCGGTTAGCATTCATCACGGAGCGTATCAAGGGGTCTAAACATACTAGTCCTTTCTTTCCCTCTTCTGTCACATCACTCCGCTCATCTACGCGACCTCCAAGAGCCAGAATATCGATCCACCGACCTACTATGTCATCGTATCCAAGACATCGATTAGCCCATCGGACAGTTGAGAACCGAGCACTTCGAACAATCTCATCGTCTGGCAATGTCATATAATGCAGTAGCAGAGAACGCAATTCATACTTCAATTCATCATCCAGCGGTGGTGCAAAATTGTTCAGTAAGCTTGAAAGTGCTCCTTCAATACTAACAAAGATAGTACTTGAAGATTGATCTTCCGTCAATGATCTGAAAAGCCAACGGACGAGTGACAAATCTTTATGACGAGCAATCGAGGGCGTGGTTTTAGCAAGAGATCCCAATGTTTCGTAAGCTAGAGCCCGTAGAGAAGCGGCTTCGTTGTCTGATTTCTCATGGGGAATCGGCCACCCCTGATCCTCGATATAATCGCGTAAAAAGCCAACTAGCTGAGGTGCAACTTGGGCAATGTTTTCGGGTGTGGCTATTCGTGAAACCCAGTTCATGTAGTTGAACAACGCATTCCGAAATTTTGTTGTTTCCAGACCTTTAGCGGGAAGATTTGTATTGTCGTCTGGCTGAATAGCTTGTTGTACAATTTTAACAATCTGTTGTGGGAAAGTTGTTGAGACGGCAGATTTGGTCAGTAACACAAGTAATCGTGTCTGGAGAGCGGGCTTTAGCGTGAAGTAGGTGTGTAATAGGTTGCTGATCATTTCTGGGACTTCGAGAGAGATAGCTGAACGCTTTAGCATGTCATCACCAGCACCGGAAATGCGAGAGTTGGCATCTCCGGATGCAAACAGTGCCGCAAGAAATTTTTCCTCGTCAGTGAAAGCACCACTCGCCAAGAAGGCAAGAACCACGATTTTGGTTTGGGTGAGATTGAGACCTTCGTCAGAAGCAGGATCCCAAGTCTCTTGTTTGCCATTCAGCGTGAGGAATTCATATTCTTGGACCGTAAGACCAGGACAAGTGATTCCGCTGGCACTGCTACGTATGACTGTGAGAAGCATGAGTTTGCTAAACCAAAGGGCTACGAATTGTGCATCCTTGGAATGTTCGTCAAGACCAAGCTGTTGCCTCAATTCAATGTCTTCTTTGCTTCCACGTAAAGGGATCCGGAGCTGTGGCAAGAGACGGAGGAAAAGGTTGAAGATAGTAGCACATGTGGGCTTTCCCGCGTCCTCCGCAAGACCGTGTAGTAGGACAGGCAATAAATCCATTTGCTCCTATGCCATCTTAGTACGATAATATTAGATTTAAGAAGGGAGTAAGCTACCTTGGATGAGAGTTTACCAACACTCTGCTGGATGAACATGAGGTCAAAGTGACGAATCATGGCAACACCCGAATTTTCTTTGTATTGAGTCAAGAGCTTCGCTACAGGCAAAACAATGCCCCTAGTAAAATTGTTAGTTGGTTTTTTGAGCATTTTACATTCAATCTACATACTGGTTCCCCGCCAGACGGATTTTGATATGCTGACATGTTGAGATGACCTTGTTGCGTACAGAAGCATGCTCGCTGCCCAATTTTAAGAGTAAAGGTGGCAAGTAAGTTGTAAGTAGTGCTTGTAATTTGCTATCCTCGGCAAGGGCGATTCTCATCTCCACCTTCCCGCAGAGCTCCAGCTCTCGAGCTTCGGTAGCAGCAGACATGTTGATTTTGGTGTTTGAGGAGGTTGGTGAAATATCGCATCACGGTTCGATATTTGGAGAAGGGTTGATGACTTTAGGATAAGATTTTATGAGATTACCAATGGTGGCTTTAATTTGCTGAGCAGAACAGAGCAGCGCAGGCCCCAAGTATTACGACTTCACCCTGTATTGCGCGGCGGATTTGCCTTGTCCAGGTGCTTCCATCTCCGTCGGCTTCACAATGCTGGTGCACGTGCCATGTCCTCACGTGAATGGGCGATTGCCTCCCTCCACTGCGCTTATCGGACTGCCTACGAATTTCGTTTGGCAGGCAGCTTGATGAATCGTCATTTCACCATACAGTGAAAACAACACTCTCCCTCCTCCTGCCAACAACAACACATCACACAATGTCTAGGTTCCTCACAGAAGTTGGCCACTGCAACTTCTAACCTTTCCGTTTTTCTCATTCACCACGCAAAGGCACATATTGGTGCTTGTACCTGAGGAATCTCCAAACCCTCTATAAAACATACGCTACCCTGGTCTTCAACCACCCCGCCATTCTACCTACAACATCCACCACCAATTACCTACTTTGGCGTTTCCTAGAACAACCCTCTGTTTCGCCCAAAACGAAAACAACAAATCCTCCTCTTCCCAAACCTAACCACCAAAAATCGCAACCATGGACGACGCTGTGGAAACGTTTGTGTCCATCACCAGCGCAAGTGAGCCTGTGGCGAGGCGATATTTGGAGATGACGGACGGCGACTACATGCAAGCAGTTCAACTATATTTCGACGCCCCCGATCTTGCTGCTGGAGCAGACCAACCTGCAGCACCTCCTATCCCTTCAAATACACGACCTCAACCAGCCTCAACAACTGGCCCGCGAAGCTCGAGCCGAGTTGTAGATCTTGGAGATTCCGACGAGGAAATGGAAGACTTTGATGAAGATGAGCAGGCTTCATCGGCGGCGGCTATTGCTCGTGCGGCAGAAGTTGACGAAGATGAAGCCATGGCTAGGAGAATACAACAGGAACTCTTTGCGGGTGGCGATGCATCTGGCGGTCTTGATGCTGATGGCGTTCGGGCACCCATTGCACCCACCAGACAGACCCTTATGGATGATAACAATTGGGGCCCTCAAGATATGCAGGCCGAGATTGCAGAACAAATGAGACAACGACAGATGCGTAGACCTGGTATGTTCTTCAAACCAAAAGAGGCCTGTATTCTACTAACGTTGACGTGTAGTAGGACGACCTGGTGTCTTTAATCAACAAACAGCAGGCCCATCGATTTGGGATGATGGCGCTACTGGTGAAAGCAGTACCCCATCACGAGCCGCCACAAATGAACCACTCGACTCGAAAACTGCTCGCCTTGCAAAATTATTCCGTCCTCCTTTCGATCTCATGAAACAAATTCCGTGGGATGCCGCTCGGGATTTGGGCAAGGAAGAGTTTAAATGGATCATGGTCAACATCCAAGACTCTTCTATATTCGACTGCCAATTACTCAACCGCGATATATGGGCAAATCAGAGTATCAATGAAATTATTCGGGAAAACTTTGTCTTTTTGCAATATTCCAAAGACGATACCCGCGCAACCCAATACTTACAATACTATTTCCAAGACTATGAGAGCCCAGATGCATATCCGCACATTTCCATCATCGATCCACGAACTGGAGAGAAGATGAAGACATGGTCCGGAGCCCAGAAGATCGAGGCGAGTGAATTTCTGATGCAGATCGTCGAGTTCTTGGACCGCTATAGTCTCGACGTCACGAAAAAGAACCCTGTTGCGAAGCGAAAGCCAGAGAAGCCAAAGGCGTTCGATGTTGGCCGACTCACAGAGCAAGAGATGCTCGACTTGGCCATGCAAAACAGTCTCGACGGTGGAGAAGCACCGGGTCCAAAGGAACACGACCCTGATGATCTCACCAAGAGCTTCGGGGACGTAAGCAAGGGGAAGGGTAGAGAGGGTGAAGCTGGTGCTACAGATGCAGAGGCTTCGAACGGACATGCTGACGAGCCAAAAATCGCAGCACCCACAACCTTTTCTCTCATCGCATCGGACAAGCCTCACGTAGAGCCAGAACAGGGACCCGGTACTACTCGTATCCAGTTCAAGTATCCCAACGGAACAAGAGTCGTACGCAGATTCAAGGTCGGCGATCCTGTCAGCCGACTCTATGAATGGCTTAAGGCCGATCCGCTGGAGGGGAAGAAGGGCATCGCTTTTGATTTGCGATTTGTAGGTAAGGATTTGGGTGAGGTATCGGGAGAAACCATTGAAGCCGCTGGCCTCAAGAATGGGTCTGTAATGGTGGAGTATCTGGAGGAATAAACCGGGTCTTCAGGCACTCTCAGCATTCTGCAGCATATATCGCATCACATTGTGGCGTTGGTGCTCTGCTACTACATCTCAGCATTCTGATTCAGTTGAGCGCAATCCTGCATCTCTTTTCTGGCGAAAGCCTTCTTTCATGGTCTGGGGCATGAGGTGATTTATACCATAGATGGCAGGCTTGTCACTACATTTCAACGTAGAAGGAATGACTGAATGAATGAATGACACTTTACATAAAATTTTAAACTTCCTACTTGGGTACATGAGTGGTTGTGACTTTGATGTGGGATTCTTGCAAGGCGATCGGTCCTTGCAACGTATTTTTTAACTTGATTTTTATTCATTTTTACATGTTGTGTGAGTCTAAGACTATAGTAGCATGGTGGAGGCTGCCCTCCAGCTAATCTAGGGCTTTATGAGTTTCTTAATCTTTTTTCGGGCGTCACCCATTTCAGGGCACGAGATAAGGAGTTGTTCTGGGGTTTCTGGTCTGCCGCACCGGCAGCGGTGGTTCCTTACAACGTATTCTTCAGGACTCTTCTATGTGATATCAGTCATTGATGAACATTACGTAGGTTAAGCCCTATGCAGCTTGTATCATTGGCAGGAGATTTCTTCAGGCGGATTACAAGGGTAGTTAAGCCGAATGATAGGGTGGGAAGTAAACAATGAGAAATGACAACAAACATGCAATTCCGATATCCCGTGTTGCCAGAAAAAGTCAACCGATCTGATGGAAATCAATGGTTCTCGTGCTTTGGATGTGAAATGCAATTAATGTACCCCTCAAAATTAATAATGAAGTGCTGTAGCTCTAGATCGGCGTATCGGGAAGTTGAGCTTGCGCCTTCCCCAGATATTGATGAAACAGGGAAGCTCCGTTCCTGCTTCCCTTTTCTACGCTGCTGCTGCTGCTGAGCAACGGCATTGCTTGGGCTCCCAAAGTATTTTGAACCTCGCCCTCCCCAGATTAATCGCTTCATGAATTCTCCCATCTCGCAGCAACCATCCCCAGAGCATCCCATATCGCCGCCTGCACCTCCTGTCGCTACATCATAGCCTCAATCCAACCCCGCCATTGACGTGGACGCCCGCACCCTCGGCCTCTAGATTCACCCACAAGACTCCGCGCCTCTCAAAAAATACCCAGGAAACTACCTCACCCGCAACTTTAGAAACTCACCTTTCAGGACCAAACAGCAGACCAACCACACACCAACTTTGACCAACGACCTGTTCCAGTTTCTGCTCCAGTTTCGGCTGCAGTAGCGTGCACCCCTTTGAGCCACTGGCAGCCCTTCACAGGCTACCTAGGCCCTCTGCACGCCCCCAACAATTTGTCTTGAAGCTCTAGTAGATCGATCACGTTGGCCCATCTTGATTTGGCAAGATGGCAAGTGGAGGTGGCATGATGAGTGGGGTGGTTGATCCAGAGACGTTATACACAAAACAGAACTGCATAGGTACGCCTTCACAAACTGACCGGTTAGGGCTATGTTGTCGTGTAGCATTGCTGACTTTGTCCTTAAGGTGGTGGCAGTTTTGGCAAGGTCTACAAAGGGTACGTTTCTCTCTCCCCAAACCGAATTGGCACAATACAGAATTATGGCTGACCGATCTCAAGTGTTGACAAACGCAATGGACAAGCCGTCGCTATCAAGGTCATCGACGTCGAGAATGCCGAGGACGAGGTGGAGGACATTATACAGGAAATCTCGATTTTGTCCGAACTCCACTCCCCATATGTCACACACTACCACGGGTCATACTTGAAAGGTTCCGACCTATGGATCGTTATGGAATTCTGCTCGGGTGGAAGTTGTGGGGACTTGATGAAGCCTGGTTTAATTGGAGAGGAGTACATCTCGATCATCATTCGGGAACTGCTGCTTGGTCTGGATTATCTTCATGGTGACAAGAAGCTTCACAGAGATATCAAGGGTGAGACGAACCTCGCAGCACATGGGGAGTACAGAACTGACTTGTCACAGCTGCCAATGTTCTCCTCGGAGCGAATGGACAGGTCAAGCTGGCCGATTTTGGTGTTTCCGGACAACTTTCAGCAACCATGACGAAGAAGAACACGTTTGTGGGCACGCCGTTCTGGATGGCACCCGAGGTTATCAAGCAATCTGGTTATGATCACAAGGCGGATATTTGGTCTTTGGGCATTACGGCACTCGAGTTGGCAAACGGCGAGCCACCGTATTCCGACATTCATCCCATGAAAGTTTTATTTTTGATACCCAAGAATCCTCCACCCGAACTGGAAGGAAACTTTACGAAGGCTTTCAAAGAATTTGTGGAGTTGTGTTTACAGAAGGATCCCAGAAAACGCCCCTCGGCAAAGGAATTATTGAAGCACCCATTCGTACGAAGAGCCAAAAAGACATCCTATCTTACCGAGTTGATTGAAAGATTCGAGCGCTGGGCTGTTCACCATAAGGGGGATTCCGACGATTCTGACGATGGTCGAGACGAACTTCCAAGAACTGTACCAGTAAATGAAGATCTCTGGGATTTTGGTACTGTTCGTCCTGTAGGGGGAGCCAGAGGAGGTGGTAGAGCTGGTCTGAACAATATGGAAGAGTCTACCGCCAACGCCAGATCGTCAAGGTCCTCGGAAAGTCAAGTTGATTATGCAGAGCGACCTCGAAGCGTTTCTCCAACCAAGTCGAGGGATGCCGGTTATGTTCCAAGTTCTGATACAGTCAAACAGATGAATTCACCCAATACCGAGCAACCTCGCCAACACTCACCAACAAGAAAAATTGTTCCAAATATGCATCAATCGCCCTCAAAGGTTCCTTTGCCCCCTTCGCCAGAAAAGAATTATCGCTTGGCCCCTGAAACTCCACGACCCAATCAATACTACCAACCTCAACAAGACTCGCCAGACTATGACCGATCATTACAACAGCAGTTGCAACATGAGATGAGCTATCTTAACATTGCAGGCACCCCATCCCCTCAACCACCTCGATCACCTTTGAACCAAGCACCCATGCAACATCAAATCCAACCTTCATCATATCCAAAGCCTGCCTCGCAACAACCATTACCGAAGCTTGCACCCATCACACTACCTGAGATTCCACCCTTTCGAGGAAGTCCTCAGCCACTTCAGCAGGTTATCAATCAATTAAGCTCCGTCGCACCCAAGCAGCAAGTTCCAAATTTCGGACAACCCGTCGCTTCTCAAAATATTAATCCTCGCCACATGGGTACCGGCCAACCACTTCCAGCCCTGCCCTCCAAGCAACGTGATAGCACATCTTCCTCCCGGGAAAGCATCGCTTCGGATTCATCATATGCGCCTTCCACGATGCCCTCTCCTGTCCCAAGTCCTACCGGCGAACTCGACGCTTTGAACGATGTTATCTTCCCAGCACTTGAGGGGGCCTTGAAGCGTCGACAAGTCAATCTCCAACAAGCTTTTGGTGGACGAAACGGTACGACGCCTAAGCAACAACGAGCACAAGCTGCGCATGAGAAGATTCGGGGCTTGGTGTTTAAGTTGGCGCATGTTTGTAAGCAGATTGATCATTGGGATAAGCAGGAGCCGGTTGGCATGCCGAATGGGGTTGACGTTTTTCTTGAGGGGTTGTTGGAGGAGATTCTTGTGCGGGTTGAGAGTGGTGATGAGGAAGGAGAGGGGGAGAAGCGATGAATGATGGGAGATGAGTTGAATATGAAATGAATCGGTGGGTAAGGATATGGGGGGGGGAATGGATAAACGCATGAGTGATCGGAGATGTTTCAGAGGGAGGGATTGTTTTGTTCGTTGATGGGATTCGAGTAAGGGCGCTGATGGAGGGAATGGGCACTGCATTTTGTGGGAATTGTGGCAATATTGAATCATGGGTCTTTAGGAGGAGTTTTCAAGAAAAAAGATTCATCAGAGCATGAAAGTAAAGGAAGCATGGAAATGATGGCATTGGCGTGTAAATACCCTAGACGTTAATGATTGCTTTGTGAGGATTGCGCTTCTTCACTACTATGTAGTTGTTGGAGAGCAGAGGTCAACTTGTTTATTAATGCAGTTTGAGAGCATTTTTTCCCCCTTTGGGGTGAGTGATGTTTGTGTACCTTTGATTTTGGTAAATTAGTAAGTTAGTTAGTTTATACTCGTGTACTTGTTTTGTTCTTTTTTTGCGTCTCAGAAGTTACCTAGAGGGGAGTCAGCCTATTGAGGTAGAGGCTTTGGCAAAACAAGTATGGGAATACATACGACATCTTTTTTTCTGGGAGACGAGCAAATCAGGGATACTTCCTACAACATTTTCTTTTCTTGGGAGGGGTGCTGGAGGACTGGGTTGTAGATGAGACTAGGGTAACCTTTTTTCATTTCTGCCTTCTGTGGTCGTTCGTGTATTGGGAAGGAACGACCTTGTCACTTCATGGACCTGACACTTTACGCTCAAAGCAGTATAATCGGATTCGATCTCGCGATGACTTTTTTCTTTTGGAAGAACCTGGAATACACCAGTAATTAGTAATTAATGCGGAAGTGAACCTAACAGTGCTGATGGATCAACAGCTTACCCACGAGTTAACTCATGGCTTACTCCCGAGTACTTGGCAGCTTATTTGACCTCAGTACAGGGCTATAAATTATATACATAGGTCGTGTGGGCCCTGCATTTGCAATAAAGCAATGCTATGGTGGTGGAGAAGGATGGAACGAGTCTGGGTATCACATTGTCTTGGGATGGACCAGTTGGTAAGTTCTATCACATCTATCTAGACATATTCTAAATTCGCTATGATTATCCTCTATTGTGACCTACCTAGTACCGACGATATTTATATAGGTATTACCTCGATAAAGTTTCAAATTTGGATCTATTTAAGACTTTAAGCAATTGATCAAATAATCTCGAACAAACCGAATTTACATCTTGATTTACTACTCAATTCTGTGATTTGTGAAGAAAACCTACTACTTCGAAATAAAGTACCTGGAATTATTCCTCTTACCTGTTCCTGTCAACTACGAGGGGGTGTTAGAACTCGTGGGTCAGTTATTTTCCACCATTGCACTAAATTATAAGCTGAGAACGTCACAATTTACGATACTGAGAAGTAATATAGTTAAGCCAGCAGCTGCCGCAGGGCAGATTGTACTTGAAAACACTTTTACTTTAGGGTTCTGATATTAAGTCGTGGTGTTGTGGAAACCAAGTTACCAAGTCACGAGTTGTTCGGGGGTTTTGGTAACCGGCCCACGATTTCTGACACCCCCTGGTGAACATATATTTTTAGTAGTAAGTATCTGTGCCTAGCCAAAAGTTGAAATATTTCATTCATCTTTGCCGTATTTGCTGTCTAATTCAGTATGGGCTTGGTGTGGAATTAAGCATACCAGTATCACCATCGTAGGTCTTTAAAATCTGGTGTACACCAAATTCAGTACTTTCTGCTTACTGACTGTTTTTGAAGAGAAAGTCCAGGCTTTGTGTAGTACTTCTACCTAATATGAGATATTTATTATTTTCACCTGAACAATCAGTAATATAGCTATCGAGTTTTTATATTACTCGAAATGGAATTCGTGGAAAACCCGCGCGTCAAAAATAATTTTTGATTGTGAATGTATACAAAGAAAAGTTCAAAAAAGCCGGTTCTATTACCAAGAGTCTTACACAATCTCAAAGGGTCTTCTTTTCATATTACTATGAAGTGGTTCGAACGATTTTCATTACAAGCGAGATGGTCACTTCTTTGTTGAAATGCGCGACTACAGAAGAAAACTTTAAAACCGCTTTTGTTTTGGTATGATATAAGCTTTTTTGTCCAGCTCTGACACAATTACCCCTTGCATCTTCTTTGTTCTTCCTTGATTCTTCAGACGTTTGATTTTCTTCAATCTAATTTTATCGCCCCGTACCTATTGAGTAGAAATAGGAATCGCTATAATAATTGCGATGCCAGAAATCGATTATGACTCCGTTTACCGCATGAGGGAGTTCCCACTTGCCCCTATTAGTCACAGATTTCCAAGTTTGGTTAAATCAAAGGAAAAACAGGCTATTATCGCTCGCCAAAATGACATAGAGGCGTATCAGAGAAAACAGCTCCAAAGGTTTACGACACAAGAATTAATTTATTGCGAGTGAACATAAACTCCTTCTCTACTTTTCCGTCTGCCAATTTGTTGAAATTCGTTGAATATTCAGGCATTTTCATGTTAAACAATATATCAAAAAGTAATTTCGAAAACTGACGTAACTCCTTAAAGTGGACGCTCATAGTTCCAGACAGCTAAATCCATTAACACTTAAAAATTCTTTGCATAGCCTATTTGTGCAAAGCCGTTGAAAAACCCAAGAGGGCGTGGAACACCTTTCAAAGAGGTTTCCATACTATGATTTCGTCAAGAAACTATATCCTATGAGCTCCAATAATCCGGTTTCTTATACTGAAAATTTCAAAGCCAGCTCTTCGTCTTACAAACAAAATGTTGCTCGGTTCGCAAGTGATACCATGGGTAAGTGAATATATTACTCAAGATACTTCGAAGCTGATAAGAGCAAACAATAGCTAGGAACCTTGTTGTTGGGAGATACTGAAGAAGTGTCAAAGAGATTGTGGCCAGATGGTTACAATTACGAACGACCTCTCCGACACAATCTTCTGTTTGGTATGGATATTCTCCTGGGTTATTTTTTCCTCTTTCAGAAAGGAATTTTACACTATTTCCTCCTCAGATATTCATTCCTCCTGACACAACCCCGTTTTATCCTAATGCTCTCAGACATCCTCCTGGAAACAGCAATACTGACCCCGAGATTATCCAGTACCCGACTGCGACATTTTCGGCGCCCATTTCTTTCTTGCTATTACGCCTTGGCACGAAATGATGCACGCTTTGTGGTATATAAGGCGGGAACATATACTAGACAAATTGCCAAGCTCTGACGGAAAAATTAAATTAAGCCATTAATAGAAGGGGAAGCGGCGCTAGAGCATGGATGGTCAATGAAATCTTCTGTGGGTATTTGCTGCCACAGTCTTGAAAGTTCAACAGTTGACACACTAGTAGGTGTTTGGTGGTCTTTTAAAAGGTTTGCTTAAAAGCGAGGAGGGTGGGCGTCTTGCTTATCTATTATTTTAATTTTGTAGGCATTTTCCAAATTCTTCTTTTTTCCCTCCTATTTAAGATGGAATAAACTCTGTTTCCACATCCGATATACTTCTAGAGATGTCCATAATGACTCCAGGTTCATCTAAAGCCATCACTTCGTGATCTCTCCAATTTAAATCCAAGAGAAACACTTAAGGAACCGCCTCTCAGCTCGACGCTAACTTTGTTCTTAACTACTGTTGATATGCATGAGCAGCTACATCAAGAGGAGTTTTGGGTTTGTCAACACTGGGAGTTTTAGGATTGACATGCTGATTTGACTCTTAGGATGTTGCCGTTAGAAGTTATGGACTTAAACAACTACACATGATTTGGAGAATAAAACCAAAATATGAACCTAGTCAAGATGTCTTTCTATGACGCCGTCTCGGGGGATAGACTTAGAGCTTTTAAAGTTGCAACGGATTGCAATAAGATAATGCTGGAGGATGAGGTAGCAAGCCCATTTGATAAGTTATGCGCACGAGTTATCTCTTGTGCAATTGTGAGCAACTGTTCTCTTAAACCTTCCCGTTTTTCAATCTCTAAAATCCGGTCGCGAAGATTAATGCTCCCGGCGTTTGATATCAAGCGAAGAGAGTGATACTGATGCATTGTAGAGTTTCGCTCCTTCTGGACTTGTAGCAACGATGGGCAAAGTTTGTGATCAGCTGGACATAGAAGAGCAGATCGCGAGGGAGGTATATATGATAAAGAATGGACGGATATTATGACGAAATGGAGGAATTTGGCACAGGTTGTGAGGGAAGGAGTCCAGCTTCCAGTAGGGCAGAGACCAAAGCAACAGTCTGCGTGGTTGGGGACAATTTGCCCAAATCCCTGGATACTTGATATTGTTTTCCCAAAAACCACATACATAGACCATATATAATCCAAGCAAAGAAGATTCGTTGGTGGATGTTCCAACTTAAAAAAAACTCTATGTCAGTCAATGAGACAGCTCTTCAAACTTCAGGGTTGAAAGTCTGGATGACTGAACCATGCCACTCGGTTTTTTTCGCTTAAATGAGAAAACATTCCAGATCTCGTCGCTTTAATTTCAATTCTGAACAGCTCTACCGTTCCTCTCTGCTATAAAGCATTTCGTCCCTTATCTATATAACATCACTATTTTAGAGGCGTGTCATAACCTTTCCTCTACTTTCCATTTTTATGGACATTTTCTACCTCATAATGCATGATCTCCGATCACGTAACACAAAAACTCCTGCACATAAGCACCTAAATTCACCTCTCACAGAAAATTCCCACATCCCCAAACAAATCAAACCCCAACTTCACTTTGCCCAACCTGCAAGTTTCCTGCAAGGACGTTTGATAATCACAACAGCTACATTTAATTGAAATGCCAACACAAGGTCGGTATTTGAAAAATGAGAAACTTGTTTCCATCTCACTGATCTAGAAGTTTTGATTAGAATTGATTCAATCGTTGAACTGTCTAACTATAAGAATGTAGCTTCTCCTCGGAGATCCATGGATACTTTCGAGGGGTACTTACAAAGCAGGGGTGAGATCCGGGGTGTTTAGCGAATCAGCCCTGCTGGACCCCTGAATTGACATTGGAAAGAAATGTGCAGCAGCAAAATTGTACTTCTCCTCTCTTCTTCGCTGTGACAAATAATTGCTTGCTTATAAAGGAAACCCAAATGATGGAAGGAGACAGGTTTTCACCCAGGTAATCACGTACAGAGGTGGGGCAGCAAACTACATCGCGATGCAGACCCCGCATTACGAGATCGCGATGCTGAGAGGTGAGTTGTACGAGGAGGGGAATATATATAAACTCCAACATCCACCTCAGAAAATTCACTTCATTCCAACCGCAGTTCGTCCTCAAACCTCAAAGCGAAAGTACTGCATCATCAATCCATCCTACAACTGACGCAAACCAAACTCTAGACCTAAGTCCATAAAGTCCATAAAGTCCATAAACCAAACCCCCAAAACATACTCCCCACATACAAAACCCCAAAAATGCCAGGACAAAAATCCCTCCTCCTCCTGGGTTCCGGCCCCCTGATAGGCGTCGAAGTAGCAACCCTCTTCGCCCAAAACGCCTTCACGCACATAGCCCTCCTCTCGCGCTCCCTAACAAATCTCTCCCGCGAGCGCAACACAATCCTCTCCTCCATCCCCACCGCAAACGTAAAAGTCTGGAGCGCAGATACCACTGATTCCAAGGGTGTAGTCCAAACAGTAAAGGAAGTGGGTGGGTGGTTGGGCGGAAAATTGGATGTTTTGGTTTATAATGCTGCGAGGGTGCATACTTCGGGTTTCTTTGGATGGGATGATGAGGAGGTCATTCGGGATTTTAAGGTGAGTGAGAGAAAAAACTTTAGGAGAGCGAGATCGGGGAGAGAAAAACTAACTGGGAAAACAGACAACAACCCTAACACTCCACCACGTCCTCGAAGCTTCCCTCCCCTTTCTCCAAAAAAGCGAGTCTGGACATCCAAGTATCTTCATAACATCCTCCCGAATAGCCGTCACCCCTTCCCCAGCCCACGTCTCCCTTTCCATCGTGAAAGCAGCGCAGAGAAGTTTGGTTCTCAACATGCAGAACACGTTCGGAGATAAGATCCACATTGCACTCATCTACGTCAACGGAGTCGTAGGTCGAAAAGGCGATGGAGACGGAGAAAATGGATTGGGTAACGGGTTTGGAGGCAAGTTACTTGATCCCAAGGAGATTGCGGGGTTGTATTGGGAATTGTATGGGGATGAAGAGGGGAAGTGGAGGGGGGAGGTGGATTTCGGTGCGGGTTTGTAGGTCGGGGAAGATTGTAATTTCTGCTTTGTGGTTACTTACTTCGATGTGCTGGGGATGGAGGGAATGATAGGAAAAAATCAACGAGAGAACTTCTTTCTGCATTTCCACACACTTGTGACAGGGAACCGAACAGATAACATACACCTTCATTTGGAGGTGTAATTCAAGAGCATGAAAAAAATTGAAATATATATGGCATTGCGAAATCATAACCACGGCGTTGAAAAGAGAGGGGCGCTATCTTGAACTGGAGGGAGAATTTTGAGACTAGTTCCATTTGATGAGCAAGAAGCTTGAGAAGAACAAGGTCACAAGATAATACGTGAAATTTATTTCAAGCTATCAGTACATAAAGCTAATCCATTCATCTTCTAGTAGGAGAATTAATCTTTCGCTTTAAGTACTTCAAGAAACCTACTAATTCTAAATCTTTATAATAATAGAGAGAATAGTATTCCTTCACTCTATCACTCGAAATCCAAGAGAAAAGATAAAAACAGAAATGTTGTTAATTAAAGAGAGCTTAATGCTATTATTCTATTTGTTTAAAATAATAAGATTTAGTAAAGCTCTTTACTTGACTATTTGAAATTTGGTAATTTACCAATGGCAAGATGTGACTACAAGTTGGTCACCCTCCAATTTTTTCGAAGAGGAAAACCCAAGCTATTGATAGGTAACCTACAAATAGCTCAACCTTTTCGCAAAGTACTTGCATATCAGCAGGTAACCTGCAAATTTGACATGTTTCTACAAGTCTGCAAGAAATCAAGATATACAAGTTGAAGAAAACGATGCTACAACCTGTAGTCACGCACTTGCGTTTATTTCAACACCATTCCTTGCATTGTGGGTGTATACGACCTCCAAGTTCCAAGACTCGCAAAGCAAACAATAACATCATCACTTGAAAGCAACCCATTAAAAACAGTCAAAAACAGAGTGAACCTAGTCAATTTTATAAACAAGTACCATCTCTGTGCAAAGAGTTCTAAACAGCCCAATAAACATCAACCTTAACCTCCGTCACAAAATTGGACCAGCCTCCAAAGCGAGCCTTTCCCCATACCGTAATCGAATCTCCCATCTTTAAATTTCTCATGAACTCCCCATTTAGACTCGCCTTACCACGGCCTTGTTCCTCGAGTGCATCGGCTTCTGGTGACTCGGGACTGATATGATCATCTGCGGACCAGGTAATGACATGTTCTGTAACATCTCGCGTAGCCGTAAGATTCTTCTGGATGCTGGTTGCATTGGGAGCTAATTCGTGATGTATTTCCGTTTCAGTTATGCCGTTGGGGTTGGTAGTGGTTTCGATGTTATCTGCGGGAAGGACATGGACTGTAGAGCATACGATAGGGAATTCGGAGTTAGAAGAGCTATGATCTTCAAGATCGTCTTCTGGCATACCTGCAACCGTCAGCAATAATTCCTTCAACATAGGTTCTGTATACTTACCATCTCTGAATGCAATCATTCTCTCCAACCCAACATCAAACCAAGTCCAAGATCCATTATATGTGCCTTGATCCGCAGAAATCCCACCCCATCCTTGATCGTTGCTCTTAATTGTGAATACCACTTTTTGACAAGGGAATCCGCGTGCGCATGAAACGCTTTCCCAGTGTTTGAGTACTTGTTCGGTCGCTACATCGTCTTTTATTCCTTCGGGAAGGGTTAATCGAGGGAAACCAGGCAGAGCCCAAAAGTATTTTCCTGTGCCTTCCAACTCTGGTCCGACCTCCGTTATCGTCTTTTTGGAGGGTGAAACGGTATTTTCCCAGGGTTGGAGAGGAATATAACCTATTGGGGGAGTTCTCAACTGTTAATTGTTAGTAGGGCCAAGAAAGAAGGAATGGAACAACAAACCAGAAGTTGATTCTCATGGCCACTTTGCCCTCGAATGATCACTGGGCTATTGGCTGGTGGACGTATGAAACTCGAAGTATGCGGCCAATATTCTGCAAAGTCAATGACACTATCTATCAGTTCCAAGGGTAGCTCCAGCTCGCCAATAAACATCTGCTTGACATTTAAGACATCTTCGACTGATGGGGAGTATTGGCTTTCTGTAGATGAAGAAGGTCCAGAGATGGGCTTCTCTGCCTCTTCTGACGCAAGAGGTGGGTTGAAGAGATAACGTCCAACTCTTGGTCTGGTTGAGGTCGCGTTTTGAGATGATGATGCTTCTCCCTCTGGTTGGCCTCCCTCAGGTGGAGTACCAAAGACTAGATTTGAAGTCGCGGCAAAAAGGCTCTGGCCAAATCGATACATGTTGCCTAGGTGGATGGTTGGGGTGTTTGTGATCAGTGATCAAAGGTAAGCTGCCTGTTGAGGCCGGGATGATTGGCTTTCTGGGAAAGAGAGAGGGTTATTTGGAGGTAGGGAGGGTTCTTATTGAGGAAGGAAAGCGTCTGCTATTCTTTTTTAAATACCGTGTACAAGTATTGTGTAGCAGGAAGTTCAATCTGTTTGCTTTGATGTAAGTAGGATGATGCTACTAGTAAGAGGTGCATACCTAGCTTCCCCAGACGGAGGTGGCGAGGTTGCCAAGCCGCACTTACGTCACCGCGGACGAGGCTGTCGAGGCTACACTTTTCCAAATTCAGAAACAAGGCTGAATATTTCGGCAGGATATCGGCAATCACGCCATCTCAAGGCTTCTCCAAATTGTTTGGTGGCTGACAAAACACCACGCAGAGTATCTTTGTCTCCCTCTGTCTTGACCTGTTATTGCATTTGCGTTGCTCTTTTTGTAGCTCGACTACATTTTAAATTGCTTTTCAATCATCATGAGTTCCACCAGAAGTCTTGTTGCTTGCGCCCGAAATGCTATAAAGCCCTCGAAATCTGCAGCTTTCCGTCATTCTTGGGCAGCTATACCTTCCGCAAGGCGGCAATTTTCACAAACAAAAATTCCCCAACATGCAGCGCAATCCTTCTCTTCGCAAGAACCTCGAAAAAATGGGTCTGCCGGTTTGCCGGAAGCTTCGAATCCTGCAATGGCATTTCCCTGTCTAGATGCCCTCGAATCCAAATCTGCTACTCTCGAAGCTCGATCGCTATCTAGCGGCCCCGAACCCTCATACACCAGTGGAGTAACGGAAAATTACCATTGTCACGATTCGTTGTTGTTGGATTGGGGAGGAGTACTGCCGGAATTCGATATCGCATACGAAACTTGGGGGGAGATGAATGCCGACAAATCGAATGTTATTTTATTACATACCGGTCTCTCTGCATCCTCGCATGCTCACTCCACAGAGAGCAATCCCAAACCCGGGTGGTGGGAAAAGTTCATTGGGCCAGGGGGATGTTTGGATACGAATAAATACCATGTGATTTGTACAAATGTTATCGGGGGATGTTATGGATCAACAGGACCGCGAAGTATCGACCCTGCAGATGGACAAAGATACGCCACACGATTTCCGATCCTTACAATGGAAGATATGGTGCGGGCACAGTTCAGGCTTCTGGATGGCCTCGGAGTCGAAAAGTTATATGCCAGTGTTGGTGCAAGTATGGGAGGAATGCAATCATTAGCAGCGGGTGTACTTTTTCCGGAAAGAGTTGGTCGAATTGCTACCATCTCCGGATGCGCAAGAAGTCACCCATACAGTATTGCGATGCGACATACACAAAGACAGGTTTTAATGATGGATCCAAAATGGAATCGAGGTTTCTATTACGACAGTATCCCACCACATGCCGGAATGAAACTTGCTCGAGAGATTGCGACCGTCACATATCGATCAGGTCCAGAATGGGAGCAGAGATTTGGAAGAAGGCGAGCGGACCCCAGCAAACAACCTGCTCTCTGCCCCGATTTCCTAATTGAAACATATTTGGATCATGCTGGAGAGAAGTTCTGCTTGGAGTACGATGCAAACAGTCTACTTTATGTTAGCAAAGCAATGGATCTTTTTGATCTCGGCGCTGAAGCTCAATCTGCTGCTGCTACTCGACGTGCTACATACGCTTCTCGCACTTCAGACCAAGAACTACAAGCAGACGCTTCTTGCAGTCTTACCCTCCCAGACTCCCCCTACCAAGAACAACCAGAATCAGGGGCGCCTACGGACTTGAATTCTCCAGTACCAGCTTCCACTGGCCCTCCAGCAGATTTAGTCGTCGGGTTGAAAGGACTGAGAGATCACCCCGCATTGGTAATAGGTGTTGGAAGTGATATTCTCTTTCCAGCTTGGCAACAAAGAGAAATTGCTGAAACTCTGAAGAGAGCTGGAAATCAAAATGTTACACATGTTGAGTTGGGTGAAGATGCTAGTCTCTTTGGACATGACAGTTTTCTTCTAGACTTGGAACATATTGGAGGAAACTTGAGACGATTCTTGGGTTAAGTGATCATTACACTTTTGTATTTTCTTAATGGCCGCTATATGATGAGTGAATGAGAAGCATGAAGAAGGCGTTTCTGATTTGGCATTTGTTGGCGTTCAATTTGTTCAGCGTTATATTATTATCTAGCCTGAAGCGTTGCACCGGGGAATCGAGATCAATGTCATTTCCCCTTGTCAGATGGGTAGGGTCATGCGCGATATGCAACAAAACCTAATGTGGGACCCATCACCTGATAACTCCTCTGTTATTGGGTGGTCATTCGTGTATCTTACCTCGGTGGTCCCAACAGGGGAAGTATTTCGTGATCCAGGTAAATACATTTTACTATCTTTCTATCTTTTGATGTTCTGTTCTTTAACTCGATAACAACACCTTCCTCCCGCGAACTATCTATTTTCCTTCTACTCGCGATGAATGTGTCAAGTTGTTACCGGAATGGAGTGTACCATGCCAACACCCATTGTTGCTACTGTCACACTGAACCCGTCACCTCTATTTCGATGCTTCGCGATCTCACATGTCTTTTTTTCTCTTCTAGTTCCCAAGATCGCACGCTTCATGGATTGTTGATACCATCTCATGCAGAGCGCGATATTGGCAGGTCCCTCCAGGATTTACAAAAATACCAAAAAGGCAGGTGGACCAAGTACGTTCACCGCACCATATACTACCAACCAACATGCAAATGCCGGCGAGGATGAAGCTGTTTCGCGAATACACTTCATATTTCAACTACTCCCTCCCATCTCTCCCCCCAATCTTCCCAAACACAATGTCTCTCTCCAAACTCTCCCTCCCGGCATTCCTAGATATCAAAAACCTCTACCCCGCTCCCATCCCACCAGACCAAGTCACCAACCCCTCACAATGGTTCTTCCCCGTCACGCAGTTGGCATTCATGTCTTCAACCATGCTCCCCCGTTCTGCGCGCATAAAAATTGCCGCTCCTCTCTTGTTGGTGCTGGTTAGTAGGACGCGGAATGTGAATACGGGGGATATCAAGGATTTTCTGAGGATGATACATGTTTGTGGG
>LLCD01000050.1:0-32496 GCA_001414355.1 Hymenoscyphus salicellus
ACCTTAGGAAGAACCGCGAGGGCATGAGCATCGTATCTCTAGTTGTACGATTCTGATTACAATCGAAGCGAATACACAAGATATGACATAGGCGCGATACTTATTATCGTCCTTTTCTATAGTATGGGTGGGTTGGTAGTGAAACGAGTAAGTTCCCCCCTCCCCTCCCTTTTCCCGCCCCCTATCCCCCAAGACTCAAATTAACTCTCCCAGGCTCTCACACTCACAACCCTCAACCCCAAACGCTACTCCAATATCACCTCCTCCACAACCGCAATCCTCTTCCTCGCAACCCCCCACCGCGGATCCGAAGACGCAGCTCTTCTAGCAAATATAGCAACCATATCGAATCTGTCCCTCTCCACCACGGGGGTATCAAGGTTCAAAGGACGGATGAGGGATGATCTTATTAAGGGATTGAGGAGAGATGATGAAGTTGTTACGGGGATTGCGAATGATTTTGTGCCGTTGTGTGATGGGGGGATTAAGTTTTATAGTTTTGTGGAGGATTTGGTTACTGTGCCTTTGAATAAGAGGGTATGTGAAAAAAAATTATGGCGGAAGAAAGGGGAGAGGGAAGGGAAGGAAAGGGGAATTTGCTGATACCTATGATTTAGGTTGTTGATGATATTTCAGGGCGGATGAATGTTGCTGCTGAGGTGGTTATACATATGGCGGGGGAGGATCATAGGAGTATTGCGAGGTATGATGCTGTTACGAGTCCGAGTTATGAGAAGGTCCTTGCGAAATTGAAGGAAGCCGTCTATGCCGCTACGAATCGTAAGTTCAATTTATTCACAAGCGGGTCTGAAATCAAATACTGACCAATTTCAATAGCGGCACTTCAAATCACAGAAGACGAAGATGGTCGTAAGTCCGACTTTCCTCTCAATTTTTCAGTTCCCTGAAATCTCATCTCATCTCTTCCCATCACCCCCCACTTTTTCCTTCACCAAATCCCAGGTTAACCCATAGAAAAGCATGTCTTCAAACCCTATCCTTCCCCTCAATGCTCCACCGCAAACAAGAAGTCAACACCTCCCACCCAAAAACATGTTCCTGGATCCTCAAACACCCATCCTGGGTATCATGGTTAAACAGTTCAAGTGGTCTCCTCTGGATCAAAGGCCACCCGGGTACCGGGAAATCAACGCTCATGGCTTACATCTATCGTCACCTCCTCTCCCAAAACACGTTTGCAACTATAAGATTGGACTTCTTTTTCACAGGTCGGGGACTTCTGCTTCAGAAGAGTCCTTTGGGGATGTTTAGAGCTTTGCTTTGGCAGATTTATAGGCAATCTAGCATTGCTCGGGAGATGATATATAAGATTTATGAGGAGAAGCTAAATTCCTTTGGACGCGAAACCTGGGTGTGGCAGGTTTCAGAACTGAAAGAGCTTTTGAAGAAGGTTGCTAGGGAGGTGAGCAAAAGAACGGAGGTAATGATTTTCGTTGATGCGTTGGATGAAGCTATTTTTGAGAATGAGGAGAAAGCTGCGCTATCTCTTGTGGAGTATTTTTATTCGCTAAACGAATTGCACCCTCAGGATGTCGGGGGGGAGAGAGTAGTGAAGGGAGTAAGGATTTGTATCTCCTGCCGTCATTACCCCGTCGTCGGATCCCTAGGTCCAGGACTGGAAATCCGCGTCGAAGACGAGAATAAACAGGATCTCCATCGCTACATCCACACCTCCCTCCGCACCGGAATCCAAGGCTGGGACGAAGAGCCAGAAAATATCAGAACACAACTCATCAACGCCATCTCCGAAAAAGCAGCGGGTGTTTTCCAATGGGCTGTCTTCCGTGTCCCAAAAATAATCAGAAGCTTAAACGATGGCGAAGTAACATTCAACGAAATTACAGAGTTGGTAGCACAAGAATCAAACGAATTATTCTCCCTCTACACCTCTATATTCCGCTCTGATATTCCCCCCTCTTTACGCGAAAAAGCGGTGTTATTCTTACAATGGATATTCCTCGCCCTCCGACCGCTATCGCTTCCCGAACTGCGGTTTGCTTTAGCTTGCGATGACCAAAATCAGTCTTTCTCGCAAGATTGCTGTGAGATGACTTCCAAAACATTTATTAAGACGAATTATCAAATGGCGAAATTAGTCAAAAGTCTTTCTGGTGGTCTGGCGGAGGTTTGGGAGAGGGATGGGGGGATGAGTGTACAATTCATCCACGCCACCGTCAATGATTTCCTCCATTCTGGTGGGTTGTCAATCCTCTCTTCTCAAAACCAGGAGACGAAAATTTCAACGACATGGGATAAAGAACAGATGGGAAGATATCAAAATCGACTCACAATATCATGCATCAATTATCTCCGTCTCTTGCCCGTCCAAGACTCCATAAAAACATGGCTCCTCTATGATGATAAAATCCCAGTATTCATAGATTATGTCGCGAGATACCTATTCTCGCACGCCTCACGTGCAGAACACCACGGGCAAACCCAGAAAAACATAGCATTATTTTTCGAGCGACAGCCAGGGTTATTTGTTGTATGGCAAAAAGTGTCTTGGAAACTAGGGGGTGAAAGAACCTACAGCGATTCCCAATCTCTGCTCCACGTGGCGGCTTTCTACAACATCCCCTCTCTAATCCAGTATTCCCTCCAACAACAAATTTCAATCGAGATAAAAGATGTGGAGGGGCACACACCCCTCGCCTTAGTTGCAAAACAAGGGGATGCGAAGATGACAAAGCTGTTCCTTGATTTAGGTGCGGATCTTAATACAACGAATCGCGAGGGAACGACACCTATTGAGTTGGCTGCAGCAAACGGCCATGAGGAAATCGTTCAACTACTCCTCGATAAAGGCGCAGAGATAGGAGGGAAAGGAGGAACCGCAAGATCTGCGCTCCAAGGAGCGGTATTTGGGGGAAGGATATCGTTGGTGCGAATCTTGATCAAGAGCGGAGCGGATATCAACACCCAACATGAATACTACGGGACGCCTTTACAGGAAGCTGCGACTCTTGGGAGTGAGGATATGGCTATGCTTCTACTTGAAGAAGGGGCAGAAATCAATACACCATGTGGACGAAATGGAAGTGCTCTTCAAGCTGCTGCTTTCAGAGGACACAGAGTTATAATTCGGGTTCTACTGGAAAGAGGAGCAGACGTGAATCATCAAGGGGGAGAATATGGGAATGCACTACAAGCTGCTGCAGTGTATGGAATTAAACACCTGGATATCATTACACTTCTTCTCAAGCACGGTGCGGATGTCAATGCCATCGGAGGAGCGTATGGAACAGCACTGCAGGCTATTCTATTTCCCGGAAACGAGGAGCTTATTCAACTCCTAATAGATCATGGCGCAGATATCAATATCCAAGCAGGAGAATTTGGCAATGCCATCATGTCCGCTGCTATGTCAGGTGACGAGGCCATTGTCCGTATGCTAGTTGAGAGAGGTGCCAACATCTATGAGACAGCTGGAGAATACGGGAATACTTTACAGGCAGCGGTCTTTAGTGGAAATGGCAGGCTTGTAAAGTATTTCTTGAACATGGGTGTGGATGTGGATACCAGATGTGGCAAATATGGTACCGCTTTACAGGCAGCAGTAATCTGCAAACCGGACTTAGTTGAGATATTGCTGAAATGGAAGGCGAATGTGAATATACCTGGCGTTGAGTATGGAAATCCCCTCTATGCAGCTGTGGCTCTGAAAAGAAAAGGGCTTGTCTTGAGACTTATGAAGTGTGGTGCGAATGTCAACATGAAAGTTGAGAAGCATATCAGCAGTTTGTTTCCGACAGTCCTGCAGATGGCAGCTAGTAAAGGTGACGCTGAAGTCCTGAAACAAATTATAGAATTTGGAGCAGAGGTCAACGCGATTGACGGAACCTATGGCACAGCTCTAAAAGTTGCTGCTACATTTGGACATAAGGAGAGTGTCGAGGTGCTCCTGGATAGTGGGGCTGATATAAATTTGAACGCGGGCTTTAATGGTACGGCTCTCCGAGCAGCAGCTATCAAAGGACACAGAGAAGTTGTGGAGCTTCTGATCGAAAGAGGGGCGGGATCAAATCCAAATGATGATGCTTTGACAATCATCTCGAAAGCTCGTGGCGGTCAGAGACAAGCACCATGCCATTATTAAATAGCAATACAACCGAGAAACAATATGAAAGTTTATTGATAAACGAGAGATGAAGTTTGCTTGAGGAACACTGTTTCTGTACAATCGTGTTTTAGTCACTCGCTAAAACACCACATGTCATGGTTCAACTTGTTGGGTCACCGTGGGCATAATAAAAATCCTGGGAATTGTTTGATGAAGCGAGAGAAACAAATGGCACTGAAAACTCGCTGAATCCAAGCCTAGGCAACAAAACATTGCCATGAAATTAGGCAGGTTTACTCGTTGGTTTCCTGCCTTGTACTCACGGGAGCAGAGCCGCATTGGTCAAAATGGTCTAGCATGAACGCTGGTTCCCTGTGCCGGATATTTCCAACAACCAAGTGTCTGGGGAAGAACTAGAGAGCATGAACGATACCCCGCCGCTGGCACAACGTTGATCTAGGCCCCCCTCATAAACATGATCATTTTTCTGGAGCCTCCATCAAACAATAGTGCTGAGCTGTACTCCGTATTAGGCAATCCAATAGCCTCTTGCCGCAGTCGTGCTCAGCCTCATAGAGTGACCGTCAGCAGTGGCAACCACCAACTTGCTGATGTGTAGTCGGATATATTGTTGTGAGACGCAAGCAGTGTGGCAAGTCGGTCTCTGTGATGCGTAAGATGTGGCGTGGTTGGAGAGTCCTGAAAGATGCATCGAAGGGGTTGATCGAAGTGGAGGCCGTACCCCTCCATTCTACGTCCGTAAGGTCGGTAAAGTGTGTTGGTTAGAGATGAATAATCTCGTTGCCGTAAGAAGTATAGAATTTCCGAGTTCCAGACTTTGTCTCTGAAGTCGAAAAGAAGGGACCCTCGTTTTTTGACTCCGTAGAATGGTTGACTCGTTGCTAACAATCGTCCCATCCTGTTGATTTCAGTGTCAGATTTTCAACGGCAGGAGACGAACAGTTGATGCCACGGAAAGCTATCACGCCGTTGATGCCATCATATATGTAGACGCGACTCCTCAGTGCGCAATTGCAAGCTTTTGATGATAGACGTGCTATTCCCCTTTGGTGCGGTAGACGTGAGATCCCAAAATACACCATGTTTCGCCGCAGGTGGTGTCCTGTCTTGCTCGCTTTCAGGATGCGCTCCAGGCCTATCAGCCGGCGTCGAAGAGGTCAACCAGAGGCTCAGTCAGCGACTTGATCCCTGAATCTCGATTGTTTGGGAGCAGTTTAGAGGCTGGATCAAGGTGTTTAGAAGCGCCAAGGGACGCTTGCTGACGATCGCTCAGACATTGTCCCCAAAGTGCCCCAGCATTACAGAAGCTTCAGGGTTGCTCTTTCCTGCTCTAACCCCTAAACGGTGGAGCCTCTCCCTTCGCCTCTAGCCTGTCCAGGCCTAACCGGCTGGGCGTTGCAGCAGCCCCCAAACCTTGCTGGTAGTAATAGCTAGCGAACAATCTCCTTCTAATTCCTCTTCAGCCCTCATTTCCTTCCTTCTCCTCTTCAACACCAAAATCCGCCTTTTCCTTCCCAACCATTTCATATTCTTCTGCTTCTTCTCCCTCTCTCCAGCATTTATATCCTCTGGATCGCCAATTGCCCGTAACGCGCCCATCCCCAAGATCGACGCGCCGTGAATCGTGTTCCCCTCGGAATTGTTGTGGATAGGGGCTAGTCTGTCGAGTCGCCAGGATGAGTGTATGTGCTCCCGTTTCAACTTTCTCCCTCCCCCTCTGGCGTGTTTCGAGTCTGGCCTGCCACCTCCAACTTCTCTTTTCACTAAACTCTGCGGCTCGCAAATTCAAAATATCACCATCCATCTAATTCATCGTCGAAAAGCTTCTCTGGTAGAACTTCACTAACAATCATGTCACAGTACAACAATAAGTGAGTACCCTCGACCTTGACGAGAAAACCGACACTGAAACCCGAGCACCTCAATTCCCCTCCAATCGACGAGGGCACAATGAAAGAAGAATGGGAGACTGATAATCATTTAGCTACGGAGCGCGAGGTGCCAACCCATTCGACCAGAGAGGTCAGGCTTCACCAGGATTCAACTCGCCTGGTTACAACAACCCCCAACAATATGGCGCTCCGCAGATGGGACGGGACGACTATGCTGGTAAGATGACAATCGGTTTTGCCTTCTACGGAAATAATACTCACACTCCAATGCAGGTCAGAACGTCGAATTAGCACCCCTCGCAACAAATGGAGCTCAGGCTGGACAAGGAGGAACGAGACAGGCTTTGGATAAATGTACCGCCATCAACGACGAGATTGACTTTATCGAAAAGACGGAATTGCCAACCCTGAAGAGCATCCAGCAATCCTCCCTCACAAGTGCTGATCCTGCCTCCACGAGCGCCGCTTTGGACGAGAAATCCGCAAACATCATGGCGAGATATCGTGAATTGGTCAACGAAGTTCGAATTCTCAAGTCCAGCCCACAATCTGCAGAACTCCGACCGGTTGGACAGGTTGACCGAAGACTGAAGGCGGCTATTAGAGCATACCAAGCTTTGGACAACGATTTCTCAAAAAAGTCAAAGGACCAAATGGCTCGTCAATTCAGAATTGTTCGCCCTGATGCTTCAGAGGCTGAAGTTCGAGAGGCAGTTGAGGACCCAAGTGGTGGACAAGTCTTTTCGCAGGCAATGATGACCAGTAACCGACAAGGTCAAAGTCAGTCTACTTTGAATGCCGTCAAGAGCCGACACGAGGAGATCCAAAAGATTGAGCAGCAGATGATTCAATTGGCCGAATTGTTCCAAGATATGGATGTTTTGGTTCAACAACAAGAGGCCGCCGTTGTCAACATCGAGATGAAGGGCGAGGAGGTGGTTGACAACATGGATAAGGGAAACCAGGAAGTCGGCGTCGCAATCCAGAGCGCAAAGAACGCACGAAAATGGAAATGGTGGTGTCTCGGCATAGTTGGTATGTTTTGGATTGGAGAAGTCTTTGTTGAAAACCCGCTAACCTTTTTTTCTAGTCTTGATTGTTATTGTCATCGCTATTGCAATTGTAGCCAAATTAGCAGCTGATGGGGCATTCAAGAGCAAGGACGCTCCTGCTGCGACTGCCTCCAAACGATTCGTCCTCCCTGCCAATCACCGCGTCGTCTCCGAATACTCAGGCTCCCCATCCGAGAAGCGAGAAGCAGAGCCATTCGTCATGGTCGAGGATCTCTTCAAATTGACCGATGGAAAGATCATGGTTTCCGACGACTGGACCCCAACATCCACCAAAAAAGCCCGCAGTTTCCAGGCATGAAGAGATTAGTTGTCTGTTTTTTGTTTGCACCTTGGCGTATATATCTCAGGCTCCTTAGGAAAAAGGCCTGGGTTGGTTTTGAAACCCCGCATATACATTTTTGTTTGCGTTTTGCTTTCGCGTGGGCGCATATAAGAGGCGTTTTTTATTGTACTGTTGCTTCTTTTTTCCCCGTTGTACTGCATCTGTCGTGCTGCTGCTCTGTTTTTCGTTATCTTGTGTTGTATGGGCATCATCTGAACTTGATGGTCTGTATCCTGCGCTCCATGGTTGGAGTCTGCTATCGCCTTTTTCCTTTTACTGTAGAATACCACTCGCTTTGCTTTGTTATCTGGGGAGGTGGGTGAAGGAAAGCATCTGATCATCTGGGATGGGAGACGTTGCGGTGGAAGACGGAAAGGGGGAATGAGAGAGGAGAGCGTTTCCAAAAAGGTGGAAGGGAGGATTTTTGTGAGGGTTTCTCTTCTGCTTGCATGCCCTGAGGTCGAGGATCGGCCCAGAAGAGGAGAAGTTTTATTTGAGAAGATAGCGGTGGTTTTAATTGAGATGTTCGAATTTTTTTAAAACCTTTCCCGTTGTGGAATTCTTGACTGCTGTGATTTGAGTGAGTTGATAACTAAATGAGGATGATGAATTCGAGTTTCTTTGTCATAGTGGTGATTGCGGTGTTGTGGAATGTTGGTTGGTGGTTACTGAGTTGGATTAAGGGGTCCCAATGAACTTTGTTGGCTATTGGTACCGTAAGTCACCTCGTAATTGCTTGACTTTAGGAATCCTTTCTGGTGGTAGGTTACCTGACAATAGTCCAACTCTGGGAAATCCTGCTATCTGTAGGTAACCTACGAATAGCCATGAGCGATGAACCAAGTCTTCGGCGCTCCTTCTCTCACCATTTGAATTTAGGTATCAATTGAATAGTTTGAATTTGGTGTTGTGTGTTTCAGGATTCTTTGGGTTTTTGTCTCTTGTGTTTTTCTTGTGCCCCCCCCCACCAAAACCGTGGTTTTTCTGTTGCGAGGTTGGGAAGGAGGGGTTGTATGATGAGGGTCGGGGGGGTGGTAATGGGCATGTTTCGGTGGGGGAAGGTGGGTAGAGATTTGAGGGAGGGGATGGGGAGGGGGTTATTAGGGAAATGGTGGTATAGGGTTTGGTTTCTTTGGGTAAGAATATGGAAGAGGAGAATGGGGGGGGGAGTTGAGATTGGGACTGTGAGTAGAAATGTATATATAACGGAAAAGGAGAGTAACACGACTGAAGGAAACCATTGGATCTTGTTGAGTTCATTGGGAGGTAATCTCGGTCTGTCTCTCTTTGAGAAGAAATATTGGAATGTAAGATGAGATATAAGAATTCCGCGCTCTTCTCTCCATACCCCCCGGTCTCTTTTTCGTCTAAATATTCTATGATAATGAAATTCATTCTCTGAGAACGTTTAGAGCATGTTTGGATTATGTTATTAAATTCGTATTATTTAGCATACTATTTAGATGTTATTTAGGTTAAGGATGTTATTCATATTCCAAATAATATATTAAAGTAGTACAAGTGTTTGTATTAAGTTATTATTTAAATTATTATTTAATAATTGAAGGATTAATATTAATCCTTTCCGTAAGAGATCCCCGTAATACTTCTAAATTCACCTATCTTTAATATGTAAGAGCGCTAATATCGTAGATCATCGAAGGAAGAGGGGCTCAACCGCAATACTCAATAAATTCGGGGATTACTATTGTAAAAGACAAGTTCCTCACATAGTGCTGTCCTTTGAGGCGACTCATGCCGAGTGAATGGCGTGCCGTACGAAGAGATTGAGAGGCTACAAGAGCGAGAAGAAGTAATATTATATGCTGGGAGTTATCCTCTTCTTCATCTTGCTCATTAAGGGGGTAGAGGGGGTGTGATGGAGGCATATCTATAGCGGTGTTTAGTGGGTGCATTGCAAGTTGCGTGCTGAAGTTAAAGTAGCACCTCAAGAGATGCTACTTTAATTTGTATAGCGTATTATATAATTATTTAAATAATAAATTAAAGTAGTAAAAATGTTCGGATTAGGTGTATTATTTAGTCAAAATTAAATAATATCCTTAAATAATATAATCCACACAGGCTCTAAAGCTTCCTATACCCTCCTGCTCAGTAGAATACAATAAGCAATATTAAGCTAGTACGTAAAGAGATATTAAGATATTAGAAACCCCGCTGCTGTTATGAATCAAGCTAGCTTGCTGAAAATTATATACTGACCCTGTCACGGGACCAAAGAGCCTCAGATGGCCGATCACCTGATCAGCCCACGTACTAAGCGAGAAGCATGAGGTATAAAGTCCCATGCTCCCTTCGATTATTCTAGAGGAATTAAGCATCCATTTTAACCCTACTTTGCTCACACAATGCTCTCAATATTGCTCCTGTAATCGCCACAGACCCAATTCTCACAGGAAAACTTAACGACAGAATAATCGATAGTGAGGATTTATGCTATTTCCTTCTGTAAAAACCGGTGAATGAGAACAATGGCAATGGTACTGTACCTGCACGCTTTCAAGACCCCGGCTTACTCATACTTTTGAATCAATGTCCACCACGACGTATAATCAGAGAGTTAATCAACACCCTAAGGATACTCCAGGCGAGGCTTGTAACGCAGCGCTCATCTTTGCGGTGTACAAATGTAATGACAATCCAAATCGCAAATCGCAAATTACAAAAGCCCTTTTTAGGAAGCTGAGAAAGTATTAATCTCATACTATTTATCTCTCGCTCTTCTCTTGCTTTCGTACCTCCTAGCTGCTGCCAGTTTCTCACTCTCGACCCCTTACCGTCGCCCCCTTACCGTCGCCCCCTAAGGTCGTTACTCGTGCCAAACTCTCGCTCTCTTTCAAAGAAGCAGAAGAAGAAAAAAAAGAGGAATAAGAAGGAAACAAAGAGGGAAAGAAAGGGAGTTAGATGGGACTATGAGGCTAGTAAAAAATTAAGTAGTCACATCATAACGTAACCATCTAGCCTCTCTAGATAGGTAAATTACACGAAGAGTAAATCTATTTCCCCCCACTATTTCCCAGCCTTGCTTGTCCTCCCTGCTTCGCTTACTTCAAGAGGAAAGGGAAGAGACCAGAAGTAAGAGCATGAGAACGCGAATAAGAGAGCAGAGGCAGTCATGGAAATAGAGTGAACTTGGGCTCGCCTAAGTATACTATTACCCCTTTTACAAGTTGGGAATCGGGATACAGTCGTTCTTGGTTCTTTGGCACACATGGGATGCCGTATCAGGACGCCTTAATACTCTACCAAATCCCGAATTACCAAAGGATAAAGCCAAAGTAATTACATATCTAGATAGCAAAGCACGATGGCGGTTCAGAATTTCAAAACAATACACACACAACCAAACTCAGTAGTTTTCAAATGCAAATATTATTAAAAGTAGTCTTCTTATGTAAAGTCCAATCCAGTTTCATACAAAGAACCTAAACAGACAACATCGCATTTCATCATAGCCCGAGCCCCATCCCCTCAAGCTGGCCCATCCTCTCAAGCCATTCATTCCACCCAGTCCATCCCTCTTTCCAGCCAGCCAGCGAGCCCTTCATACAACCGCTCCCAAAAAAGTAAAAAACTCCAGAGTCCCAATGCACCCATCCCATCTGTGAAAATGCCACAAAACATTCGCTTTCTATAACAAAAGGACGCAAAAGCCCACCCGACCAAAAAAGATAAATATCATATCATACACCTCGCCCCAACGCTTCCGAGAAGGGAAAGACCTTCCCTTCCTTCCCCCAACCCAGTCCAACCAAACCACGGCTATTCACACCCCTCAGTATCCAGGATTCGGATTCTGATGCCCCGTATGATGCTGCCCCCTTGTCCCCCGATAATAATCATAACTCGCCGGATCCTCCCCGTCATCAACGTTATGTTGCGGTACATTCCCATACCCCTGACCCCCAAGATACGTCGAACTCCCCATGAACCCAGGACCTCTCTGTCGTTCTTGACTCATACTCCGACTCCGATATCCACCCCCCGTATGTCCCATATCCGCCGCATCCTGCACCAAGCCCGTATCACTCTCATCCCGTTGATGCTGATAGAACCTCTGATTCGCATTAAGAGGAACACCCATATCGCCTTGCGCATCATACGACACACCCGGTCCCTGAGCATGATAAGCGTCAAACCTTTGCTGAGGATGTTGTCTACCGGTCATCCCACCCACCGGCGTCCCAGGTCTCGAATCAGAGCCCATTCCAGAAAGGGTACTAGGCGTATCAGAACGAATAATATCCTCGGCGCGCCCATAAATATTTCCGCCGCCCCCATGTTCCTCCCCAAATTCCGCGCGACCCTTGAAATAAGCGAAATCAAGTCGATTCTCAGGAACCATCTCGAAGCCCGGAACACCCTTTGCTTTGCGGCCCGGTTGAGTGCTGGACATGGGGCCCATGGCGTACATATCAGAGTATCCCGATACCGAAGCACTTTCGGAAGAACCAGGAATATTCCCATCTGTCAGACGACCCCCATAAACAGCCGCAAGTTTATTCTGGGCTTTGGCGTGAACCATGGGTGTAATAAGTGGACGGTAAAGAGCAGGATGTCCGAATCGAGAATGAAGCTTATCCTTCTTCGCACTGAAGAGATTATTATCCCTCGTCGCTTCCGGATCCTTGAGCATATTCCTCAAGGTATAATAATGAATCTTATCATCAAAGGTTTTCGAACAGTAAACCTTGAAGGCGATCATAAGGAAGGGTAGTGGGACGACGGCGTAAGCTTCCATATGCTGTGCCGTATCCCCTTGTACCCATGCGGCTAAAAACACGACCAGGTTGGACAGTATAGCAGCGAACACCATCCGATTGAAGAACATGCGCCAGAACATGCCGCCAGATTCCGTTTTGGTAATGAAGATATAGAGAAGAAGATATTTCTTCAAATAAAGGTCCAAGGAGACATAGGAGTGGGAGGCTAGTAGGGAGGGTGGTAAGGAGAGTCGGAGGAATAGTGCTACCGTAAGATAAAAGAGGAAAAAGTTATAATAAGAGGCATAGTCGAAAGCGGGTGGTGCCGTTAGCTCAATCATCTCTCGGGGTGTCGGACTAGAGAACTTTCGAACGCAGAAACTCCAGAATAATGTCCATATCTGAGCCAAATCTACCGCTGCACCGAGGTTTCTTTGCATAAGCCAGGTAACCCAGAATGGCGAGATATCGCATAGAGCCGTGAAAAGTGCCTGTCCGAAATTCGCATCGACAATAACTTTCCAGGCATCTTGTTTGTTTGCGGTTCCACTTATAACATTGGTAACGAATGTCCAGGCAGTGCTGAAGACTGAAAAGACTATCAGAAAGTTGAATACGAAGAATGTATAAAGTCTCGCAGTAACATGTCGCTCTCTCGCAGTTTTGGAAGTATCTCCAGCTTTGATCGCCAATCTTCGAAAAATGATGGGGAGAACCAGATAAAGTAACGAGGTGATGGCAGGAGAAGCCACGCCCTGAACGATGGACCACCATGTCCTGTGAGCTTCTAGATTCTGTTGAAAGCCTTTCCAAACAAGACCTAAATTCGATAAACTGATGAGGAAAACGGAGATCATGGCATTGGGCGCGATCCAAAGGATGGTAAGAAGAGTAACCCAAAGGTGATTGATAATATGTCGTCGGCGCCTTTGTGATTTAGTCAACGGGAGATTTTTCCAGATAATATCGGTCGGCCGAGGAGCTAAAGCGATTATTGTTCCTTGGGGATGTTTCTTCTTTGCAGCAAATGCAATGCTATGGGTCTCTTCGATTGACTCGAAGCTGGCAAATCCATACGGTAAAGGATTTCTGCTGTCGATCGTCACGCGCACTTCTTTGATTTCGATTTCGAGCTCTTTAATACGTCCGGTGAGATATTCAATCGCGTCTACTTTTTGTCCTTTCGTGTATGATCCCCACGATGGGTCCTTTTTGGAAGGGTTACACATTGGTCGTTTTGCCGGCAGATTGTTTGGATTTTTGAGGTATCTAGCCAAATGCTTTTCGAGCTCTCGGACAGTCTTGTTGTGCTCTTCGATCAACTCTGGTAGTTCCTTTACATTTCTGGCGATGGCGGTCCGGGAGAAAGATGACGTTGGTACAACATCGTCAATCAAACTTCCAATGCCTTCGTCGGAACACAAGGGCTTTGGGATATCGGTGATCTAGACAACTTTTAGTGGGTTTAGTTCCGCTGTCAAGGAAATCGTTCATACCATCAGTGTTCGTGCATGCAAACTAGCTTGATAGTCGGGTGTATCATAGTACTGTCTCCGCAACCTTAGGACCGCTCGATAGTTCCACCATAAAAACCCGGCCACTACGATATTGAACAGCCAAGCACACACCACCATTCCCCAATTCGGTTCCCCTCGTGTATTGACAGGTGTAAGTTTGCTGAGCCAGGTCTGATTGGGGAAATTACCACCTCCTTTGGCCAAATTTATGGGAATCAAGATACCACATCCAAGAACCGCAATCACAATGAAAATATTTCGGCACATGCGTAAGATCCTCAAGAACACCGTCGCATCGAGCCCGATCAATCCAATTAACTCCTGCTCCTTTGTCTTCATTACCGGGCCGACCCACGCCAATACACCCTTTCCCATCGGCGGAGGGGCATGTTTATCGTCGGCGATTTTGAGCTTCGGCGCGTATACGAGGGAGTTATAGGGTCGGAGGAGGGAGAATCCAACAGCGAGGAGGAGTGTGAAGCCAACGGAGGTACCCAGACCTGCGAGTACGGATTCTTGTGCGAGCTACCATACGGTTAGATAGAGGGTCTACGACCGCGCAAAGAAAGGAGAGGAATTGATTAACGGGGTCCGTATTCTCGTACCTGAGAAGAAAAGGGATTCCGTAGCAGATCCAACAGTTTCTCTGTTGGGGTCTTCTCCTGCCTCGAGGAGAGCAGTTTCTCCCCAATGGAAAGGAGGGTGTCCATGATGTGCAGAACGAGCGAATGTGAGGGGCCCAAGGCCGGGAAGAAAGGTTGTTGTATCCGATGCGCGGTGGATGCACAAACCAACGTCGTTAGAGGAAAGATAATGGTAGGAATGGCTGGCGGATTGGAGGTTGTGTGTTGGTGCGATCGTCCTGGTACCAAATGCTTCCGTACAACACGAGGCGCAAAAAGTTGAGATGCTGGGTGGTCCCTTGATTAGATACGAGGGGCCCAGGAGACGACGTGCAAGAGAGAGGGGATGACGGGTCTTTGCAGGGAATTATTTAGCCGCTGTTTGACATGCGACGGGGAAGGACTTTTGAGGAATGTTAATCACGATTCACGGGTCTTGGATGAATGATCCTCTACCCACACCACCAAAACGGGCAGCGGTTCTTTGAACGAAGGAGAATAAGAGGAAACCCGTGATACTCGTCATCGCTCTTGGATTTCACGAAGCACAAGCAAAGCACCAGCAACTTTGTGCAGGTGGGAAAGGGGGAGAAATCTTCTCGTAATCGTACCCAGTCGAGCCAGTACAGGTGCAACATGCAGGTGCAACATACAGGTACAGCATAAAACTGACGATGCCCGTGGTACCTTGGTACTTGCTGGTGGGGAACATTTTGCCATTCACGATAGCCGACTGGCCACAGAAATGGGATGGGAATCAAACTTCTGACCACCAAAGCGGCGTCCGAGTCAGCCACCCAAAGCCATCGCCGCACATCCACATCTAACCGCTGCTTCTAGAAAACCTTGAAGAGTTGCGGATGCCCTCTCATTGGCCTCGTTTACACCTCGGCCTTGTCCGATCTGGTGGCTGTGCTATTTTGGGTAACAACGTTGCATCTGGCTTTGTTGGGGGTTCTTTCAGCGTCATCAATGCCTTGTTATTCCCGATAATTCACGATAAGAGCTTGGAATTCCTCTATGTTTTTATATACAGTCCGTGCTTTCATTATCCATTTCTTGTTTAATCCTTTCTCTCTCGTTGCTCTTGCTCTGCGCTTTCGCCTCCTAGCGAGGAAAATCCTGTGTTGGGTGGGATCAAGTACTTGTTGTGCACCGAACACCAGCAACTCCGAGGGAATCTGGCATGTGGCGATAACCTCTTCTGTCTGACTGAAGGGCGTAAGACATAAGAGCCGAGGGTGGTATTTGTTCATGCGTCGGCTTTTCTCATATTGGGCAAGGGGGCCAGGTGTTGAAATTCATGTCGGTTTAGCTCAAGTTGCCACTCAACGCAAGTCGCGAGTACTGAAGCCTTCGTTGTATCTTTGCTTTTTATTTGGGAAAGTTTGAAAGCTCTTTTAACATTGCGTCGGTAATAAGTACTTGCGAGCAATTTGCCGGCTATCAGTTATATTTGGACGTCAAAAAAGTTAGTTATTGCATTCGAGGAATAAATACTCTGGCACCCGAGTCAATTTCAAGAGGGACAATTTTATTTATTGGTGATAATTAAGGGCTTAGAAAAATTAATATGCACCATGTGGCCATTTTGCATCTTGAAGGAAAATATTGACGAACTTCTTGTGTGTCTAGCCATCTTAGTGTCTCAACAATGGCGGATAAAGCGGAAAGAGGGCTGATCATTGCTCTCAGCCGCTTGACAAATATTGTGCCAAAATTTCGAGGATGATGCGCAAATGTTGAAAAGTTTGAGAAATTCGATTTCTTTATTGTCCTAAACCTTTCATAATTGTTGTAGTGGAATGTCTCGCGCAACAAACAAACGGTGCGGCGAGCAACGACCAAACTTCGTAGCTAGCTTTGGTGTCTGGTGGAAAATATGCGCTGATATCGACGTGCTGTTATTGCTAGTGGTATATTGTGTTGGAAACCCGGGTTGTGAGTTGTTGGTTCGATTCCATCTACAATTCATCGGTGTGGGTTTTCTTCTTTAGGGAAACATGAAGACCAAGTCTCGTTCAGAGAGCCAGCAAGAAAAGTATTGGCGATGGCGGGTAGATCGGGAAGAGGGTTGGGAATTGCTCTCAGCCGAGCGAATTGTGCCCGGATGGTGCGCGAAGGTTAAGAAACTCGATTCCTTCAATATCCTAAACCTTTTATACGGCGCGCTGTTATTGCCAGTAGATTGCGAGTTGTTGTTTCAATCCAAACTACAAGTCAATTGTGTCAGTTATTGTTTTGGAGGTCAACATAAAGACCAAGTCTTTTCTGCGCACTAGCAAGATATATATTGATTGCTGATGACCCTCATATATCTTCTAGTCGCGAAGCGGCAAAAGGAATATGGGTAAGCATCATGAGGAAGAAATGGCAGCGAACCTTCTGTTTTCCCATTCTGAACGCTCTCGGAGAATGAAGCAATAGAGGGAGCGGGGTGTACGTACAGCAAAACCGGGGGTCCCTACAACTAACCAGCTAAGTGATCATGGCATTTCTTCACCGGCTCAACAACCCTCGCAAACATATCTTCCCGCCATTGATCTTGCTTTTCTCCCGCCCCAGTGCTGCTTCCAGGAACATGGTGAAGACACCAATCAACAGCACTTTTGTATTCAGGGCCAGCTTCTCCCTGTACCTCTTTGTCACACCAACCTCTGGCAACTCCATGGTTGACGATTTGGAGCGATTGCTCATCGGTCGGGTTGAAGCGTTTCCAGCAGGGATGATCTTCAATTTGTTTCCCAAAGCAGAGTTCGAGTAGCATGATCCCGAGACTGTGTATACTATCGCGGAATTCGTTTGTGCTTGTGCATGGTATATTCATTGCTGTGAAGTTTTTCTTTTCTTTTAGCTGATCGGAGAGGGCTCGAGAGATGTATGGTTGAGAGGTTCGGACTTTGGTTGGATCTTCTTGGTCGTAGAAGAAGAATATGTCTTTTTTGCTCCATTTGGATGTCAACCACGGCGTTGGATGTAATTGTATATATGATGATGTGAGGATCAGTGCGATTTGGAATCGTTCTTGGCGTGTGAGACGGATATCTGAAGAGGTGCTGAGTAGACTCTTAAGCGTGATGTGTTTTTGGGGATCCTTGTTTGCTTCGCAAAGTGGTGTAACGATGAATTTGTTGGTTTCGCCTTCTAAACAGCCATACTGAACGAGTTCGGTGGAGCAGCTCGCAATTTTCTCGCACAGATTTGTGATTTGAGGGTTTGCGGCTGGTTCTGTTTTTGGGTTGTCCTCTTTCGGAGGCTCAGGCTCCATGAAAGCCACTTTTGTTTTGGCCGGAGGGCAACTTTCAACCTCGCAAACGACAGTTTGGCCGGTGACGATTCCGTTTTTGCTTTTCAAGATGGATTTGGAAGTTTTGGATCGAAACTTGAAGATGTCTCGAGGTCTGAAAGGGGTGTCGAGTTGAGGAGCACTGACATGTCTACTCAGAGGGCTCGAGGGGGTGCCTGAGTTAGTTCCTAGTCCATTCGATGATATCGGCGTTGACACCTTGATTGTAGTTGTTGCTGGTATTGGTGGTTCTTCCAGCAGTTCGATTTTTGTAGCCTGCCACGTCCAAGGATGCCGATTCTCGATCAATTGGGCTTGAAACCAAAAGATCACTCGAAAGTTGATTGTTGAGACAGCTCTGTGCTCCAATAAAAGATTGGCATGATGATATGGTCGACAACTGCAAGACCACGCCTTCAATAGGAGATTGTAAAGAATATCTCCGTGATTCCAGAATCTCCACAATCTTTTGTCGATGGAATTGGACTTTGGAGCTCGAGCGCGGCTTAGTTCGCCTACCCGGTCCGATGATCCAAGGATTTGGCTGAGTCGGCCGTTGTATTCCTCGAAATCTTTAAAGAGGTCTGCTCTCGAAGTTTTGTCAAGTGTAGACCACTTGAGTCTCTGTAATTGCCAGTTTATAGTTTCTCTCCCAAAGTCGGTCACGTGGGTCCGAGCTTCCTTTTCAGAAGCTTTGGGTTCCTGGAAATTACATTAGTTCATGACAGTTGGTTTTCCAAGCTTCCTTCTTCCTTAACTTTGGTAATCTGAAATTAACCCTTTCAAGTTTCAGTTGGAATTGGCTGGCGTCAACTTACAAAATTCCCTGCAACCCGCTTCTGAAGCTCTGCCATGTTCATTCCCATCGCTACGTGGAGCCTTTCCACCGTTTCTTTCATCATTCCGATGGTATCGAGATAAGATTCATATCTTTTGGGCATCCTCTTCCTCAAGGCCTCTTCGAGGCTTGAGTCGGACCAACAAGGACCCCCAGGGTCTTTCAACAGCTCCTCCAGCTTCTCATCGTCCGCAATCACCGGAAGAAGCAATTCCAGCAAGTTGCTCTCGAATTCATCGTTGTGAAACTTGAGATCGCGGACACATTTCCGGTACTCGGTCCTGATCTTCCACCATGTCTTCAGGGCTGCAGCTGTGTCCTGATAATGCTCAAGGATCGAGATGGCCAATGGAAGTGATGCCAGTACAAACCCAGCTGCTTCGACTCCGCTCATATTGCTCCTATCGAATGGCCTGAGAGCATATTCAATGTTTTGAATCTTGAGGAGTTAGATGTCGTTATGATGGTGTCGTCGTCCAAAATAGCTTACACAAGATTTGCATGGATTAGCCGCGGGGTTGCGTGTGGCACAGCGAAGCGCCATGCATATTGCGACAGCCTCACGCAGAACTTGACCTGACCTTATCACGGATATGGCTCATTGCTTCTTGAATAACAGGACAGGTGCTTAGTAGGGTTTTCTAGCCCCATCATATCTGTCAAGTCTGATCTCCATCGCAGTCCCCTTCTCACTTCTTCCTCCAGGCAAACCAAAACGACCCCCATTCAGCGACAGTTCATTTATTTCCGGTGCCTCATGAAATCTTGTATCTAGCTTCCATGTTCCTCTATATCTTGCAATATGGCGTCCTCGAGGGATTCAAACTCGCCAGTGGCAGTGGGAGCACGAAGCTGCATGGAACTCCTCGAGAAACTGGTCAAGCTTTCTGGTAATAGCGACATCGTCCGCAAAGCCGATGCTGTAGATGTACTTGGCAGATTCAAACTCTGGGCTGGGAATATGGGCGCACTCCATTCATTCACAGTCAAAACATCGCTGGACTTCAGACTGCGTGAAAACCCAAAGGTTTCCAATCGTATCACAGAGCTACTGGAAGAGCTCAATGAGTGTGTTGGAGATGGTAAGCAAACATTTCTTAGAAAGACATATATGGCTTCTTTATTGTGGACTTGACAATGCTAACTCCTAACAGCTTGTTCAATTGCTTCAGACGAAAGAGAAAACCGCACAGGGACTTTAGAGTCTGAAGATGGAAGCGAACCCGGAGACGGAGAAGAAGAGGAAGAGATGTCCGAGATTGAAGAAATTTTCAAGTCAATCATCGATATCATCGTCAATCTATTCAGATTCTCCGCCATCATTCGTGATAATTCAAAAAGAGATCGATACGCGAAGGCTGAAGCAGCAGCCGCTCTCAGACATCCTTTGGATGACATTTTCGACATAGGGCACGTGAGACACAAATTTCCGGCTCTACAATCCAAGGGAAGAGATTGGTTGGCAGCCAGGCTAGGCAAGACCATCACGCAAAGACGGAAGTACTTATGGTATTGTCGAGAGCATCATCAAAAAACCCAAATGGGTTTACAGCCAGTTGTACCAACTATCCAGGAGTCTAACATACCGGCGTCATCTAGGAAGTTTGGCCTGGACACCCGTACTGTTCTCTCAAAGCCTATAAGCACTCTCGCTCCAACCCAGGCGTCATCCCTTCTTTTGAAAACAGAAATCGCGCCAGACCCGGAACCCGAAGAAGACACCCAGTCTCAAACTTCTTACGCAACATCAGTAGGTCAGGATGAAGAGGGTACTAAGCTGCAAGTCGTGCCGTTGGAAACAATCTCAAATGGTCTTCCTAATTTTGAATGTCCCTATTGCTGGCAAATTCAGACGATCAAGACTCAGAAATCATGGAAGTAAGCATTTCATAAACCTCCAAGAAGACAACTACTAAATCTACATCTCAGAAAACACGTCCTGTCAGACCTGAAATCCTATGTCTGTACATTCAAGGATTGCGATCTCACCATGTTCCCCGACCACCATACCTGGTTCCTGCACGAGTTAAAAGACCACCGAAAGAAATGGAAATGCCACTTCTGCACCGAGGCCAAAGTCTTCCTCTCGTCGGAGAAGTACACCAATCACTTGAAACACCACCACTCTTCGTCATTTATCAAGGAGCAACTGCCCACGATCCTTGAAATAAGTCAGAAGTCTTTAGGAGATGAACTACCGGCCGACTGTCCCTTTTGTGAAGATTGGGAAAGCAAACTGAGAAAAATCAATCCCCACATCGACCCTTCCGAAGAGCTTTTCGTTACACCAAGTCAGTTTAAACATCATGTTGGAGCACATATGGAACAGTTGGCGTTGTTTGCAATTCCCCGTGGCCGTAGCGACGACAAAGATCTGGATTCCGCCGAATCAGAAGGTCACTCAATCAATAGCTTGCAAAACATAGGGAACTTGAGTTCTAGAGCTTTGTCGAGCCAGGGCCCCAGTTTATTTGCCGATAGCGTGCAATCTAAGAGCAGCGCATCAGTCGTCGATGTTGAGAGACCGCCATCTAATGATGACGAAAAAAGGTATGTATCTGATTAATTACTACTGTGGGAAGTTGTAAGCTAACCTGCCGGTTTAGACGAAGTGATTGGTACGCCGAGGCCTTGATTAAGGCGAACGCTGAAACAGATGCAGCAGTAATTCATGAAAATGCGCAAAACTTTGAGGACGCCATACAAGCATATTTACGTGCATGTAGAGCATTACGACTCGGCATGAATCGTACCTTAAAGCACGAGGATAAGTTGAAACTTCAAAAAATTGTATGTTTTATTAGTTGCACTCTAATTACAGTTTAACTCAGCTGACAACTCCAGCATCTTACGTATCTTAGTCGAATAAAAGATCTGCAGAGCATTGTCCCTCCGCATGAGAACGAGGACAAACGACGCGACGTCAAAGGTTTCGATGAACACAAGGAGTTGACAGACGCCTTGAGTTTATACATAGTATTCACAATAAAACCTGGAACCACCGAGAAGACTTTCAATGTCCAACGCCAAGAATATCGTCAAATAAAGGACGCCAGGGAGCTTGTATTGCTAATAGAGTCCCTGAGTCGGTTATCTGTTAGCGAAAAAATGGCCATCGTACGAAACGTCTGTCCACCGTTTTCACTGAGTTGGTTATGCTCTGATGTCTCGCGAGACTCCTTCGAATACTCAATTGAACAAATAGATTTCGATCAAGATAAAGCGGCGAAGGACTCCACCACAATGGACTCACCTCCTTTGCCTCTGATTACGGTATATGTGAAGCGGTCGCCGACTCCGGAATTAAGTCTTCAAACACTTCGGGCAATGAAGGAGATAGAAGATGGAGGCAAGAGAATAGCAAATGACCCTAAAGAGGTGTACGATTTTAATCCCCCTAACTTTTTTGGCAGCGGCTCCAGGAGAGTTGAATATGATCCTATGATGCCCGAAGGACATATCAGAGTTCTCAGTCGTACCCTGTTCGTTGAAGGTGTTACAATGCCCGACCACGAACTGAGAAGAATATTTAACAGTTCTGGTCAGGTCCAAACTTTCGCTGCAAATAAAAATAAGCGATATGCATTTGTCAAGATGGTCAGTCGACAAGATGCTTTACGTGCCAGAGAGGAAATGGAAACCAACTCACAATTAGGAACAAGATGGGGGGTCGGCTTTGGTCCTCTTGATTGTAACAATTTTATGACTGGCATTAGCCTTATTCCGATTTCAAGGCTCACGGATGCTGATCGAAATTGCATATTGAGTGCCCAATATGGCGGTAGCGGCGGCAAACCTATCGAGTCTGGAATGGTTATTGAGGAGCCCGATACCGGACTCGAGAATCAATCGGATACTCAATGGGAGAGCAAAGTTCTATCCGATATCAACCTGAATTCCACCCAACTTCAAGAATCAGCCCGACCACAAGACGGAGCCTATTTCCCTTGTGAATTTAGCTTTCTGGGTTGCAATGAATCCACAAGAGCACCACATTTCCTTGAAGAAGACACATTTGCAGAATGTGTTGATAAATGGGCACTGCATTGTTCCTCACACTTTACGCCTTTCCGTCCTCCCTTGATTGTTGGGTGTCCTTTCTGCGACCGGGTATTTGACACAAGCTCTAAACCTGCTGATGTTCATATCAACTTTCGGGAACGAATACGGCATATGCTTAACATGCACTACATGAAAAATTTGCAAGGGAAGGAATTTCTTGATCCTCATGTACTTGAGTATTTGTGGAAGAAAGATATCCTCGCTACTGAGAAATATACAGAACTTCGTCGACAGGCTGATATGAGAGTAACTGTTACACCACAAGACGAGATTGAGCATGGAAAATCTGAAGAAGATGGTAGTTCTAGGGGAAAGCACGGGGGAACAGAGGACTCAAATGACGAAACATCATCTCCTAACTCAAGAATTACCCCTTTTGTTGAGCGTTCGGCCACCCGTATATTCAAAACCTACCTGGAAAAGAATGGTTACCCTACTCGTATAAATGGGCGGCTTGGTAGCAAATTCGATGATGAGTGGGTATCAATGGTAGACCTGTACCTAGCTGTCCAAAAGCTAGGCGGTTATGCGAAGTTTGGTGAAAAGCAACACTGGACGACAATCGCCATGGAGTTGTACAACGGCGACAGGCATGACGTTGTAGAATTTGGAGAAGATCTGAAGAGACATTATGAAAGATACTGTCTTCCTTTTGGTGATATCGGATATGATATCGCAACACAGGAAAATCGTGACAGGAGAGTGGAACCCGCTCTCGAGAACATTGATCTTGACGGGTAATTATTACATGAATGCTAAAATGGAGATTCACTAATTTGGTATCAGTTCCCCCGTCCAGAAAGACAACCAGTTGGTTGACGCGAAGAAAACCCCCGAAGACGCTATTGAGCCAGAAAGTCTAAGTGAGGAAGTCGTCCGCGTTCACAACTTGCTTCCCCAAGTCACTTGGGACCATTTAAATGTGGATGAGAAAGTTGCCAGAATCTCAATGATGGGTCATTTGGGAGCAAATGACATGAACATCCATCATATCAAGGTCACTATAGTATTCCCACTTAAGTATCCGCAGACAACATCACCAGCAACCATCACAATAACGCCGTCCAACAATTTGAGTTCATACGATGACATTAGAAGACGGACTAGTCGAATTGCCTCGATTTGTGCATCACGTCAACAAGGCTGCCTTGAGCCTACCCTTCGCTATCTTCTGGGGGATATTAGCTTTGAAAATGCCACTAAGTTTTATGATGTTGAAAAGCATGGTAGTGGTTTGAGTGATGTTCAAGAAAATTCAACTATGGAAAAAGTACTACCCGAAACCGGTGAAGCACCCCCTGACGAATCTATATGGGATTCAGGTAAACCAGTCCATCCAAAATTCTCGAGCTAACGCTAACATCATTTCCACATAGATATGCCCCGTGTTATGTGTAGTTCACTTGCCATTGGTTCATGGAAAGAATCCAGCAGAAGCCTCACTATTTATTACTCAGCGGAGAAGGAGATCATGGGCTACTCCATCGAGGATGGTAGAGTCAGCTTTAAAATCGAATTCCAATTATCCTCCATTGTATTCGCTCACTCATCTTTTAAGTCTCTCAAAGATGGACAGTTTGGAACTTTTATCCCTCTTGTGGTTGAACTTTGCCAATCGCCAAGCTTCTTTATAGACGTTCGATACGCGGACGGTGGATCTGGATTTGTGCCCTGTGATGATTTCACAGCTGAACGACAGGCATCTAAAATTCTGCTGCATTATCTGGAGGGGGTTCCGAGGGAGTTTTGTCAATTCTTAAGTTCAACATTTCCGGTGGCTAATATTGACAGCTCCTTGGTTGAGCAAACCCAGGCATCGGGAGACGAAACGCAAGTCACCAAGGATGAAATTCCAAAACTATCTACGGTATTGAACAAGCCAGAAGAAGCCAGTGATGAAAACCATGCGACTACGAGTACAGAAAGAAGAGTAAAGGTTTACGAACTTCGTGGACTCGACTGGATAGAAATTGGTTCCGGATTCTGTAGGGAGTATTTCGGCGCTAGGGGGATCCCATATGTCGTTGCCTGGGATGGTGCTCAGAATACCATATTCGAAGCAAACGTTCTTACACCATCTGCATTCAAGAAGGAGCAAGATACTGCCATCAAATGGAAAGACCCATCTTCCGACATTGAGAAGACGCTTAGCTTCCAAACAGCCGAAGCATGTACTGAAGTATGGAATTTTATCAGCAATATCCGCAATGTACAAGAATCAGTTGATAGAAATGAAGAACCAAACGACGATTTGTTGGAGACGAAGCCCGAGGAGTTCAGATTTCCGCCTTCTGAGTTCGAAGGACAAATATTCGTTGAGCGTGCCCAAAAATACATTCTGTCCTACTACTCCGGTCTCGCCATGCAGCGCAAAGAACACCACACCCAACTGCTAGCGCATATGAAAGAACGATCAGTATACTATTACAACACTCCCCCCCTTCGCACCGAAATAGCTGCTGCAGAGGCCGAACTAAAGCGTGGAACAGATGATGATTGGGAACTGAGCACAAAACACTATTCCAAAGTGCTTGAATATTTTCGCAGCTTGGGAGATGAAATTCGCGAATTGAGTGATTCGGAGTCCAGTGCGCTATTAAATATTCTGAGAAACGGCGACCCACAAGAAGGTTATGATGAGGATCTTGAGGGCAACTCAACTGGTTCATTTCTTTTCCAGGGCCACAAAGTGAAAGTCTACGAGTCACACAACGATCAGCAGATGGAAAAAGGAACAGGAATCTGTATTTTTGATACAACAAACCACACTCCACGATGTTATATGCGTGTTGAGTCGGAGCTTGACCCCAAAACTATCCTGTTTGAAGCAAGACTCGGAAAGCCAAATAGATTCTGGAAGCAGCAAGATACGATTATTAATTGGTCAGATCCAGACACCAATTTCAAAATTGCGCTCGGATTCGCAGATCCTAAGGCATGTGCCCAGATATGGAATAATATCATGCATTTTCGGGACCTGACGAACGCGAATGAGAGTACACCAGATAATCCAACTCCAGTCGAACCTTGCCCCGATTCTGAAAATGAAGACGAAGAAGATATCGGTGGCGGATTCGATATGTTCCAACGACAAGGAAACGAAGAATATAACGAGGAAATGCCTGCGTCTTCTACACGTGGACTTGGTGCCATGAGACGAGAGCTACAAACTCGTTCGTTGGAATTGTATGATGAACGATTGACAGCTTTGAAACAGCAGTATCCTGATGGAATACCTTATGATGTTGAAAGAGAGCATCGAAAATCGTGTATCACTGATGCTCGAAATATGGTGGAAAGCTTGGCCGGAGCAAACACTGGAGGAGAGCCAAATAATCCCGGTGACCTTTACCCCGTTTCTGCTCATAGCCGACCAACACCTTCAACTATTCCCTGGGACCTGTCAGTGATGAATATCAATGATTTGTACGACTTCATTGTCCAGCGAGGACAAGAGCCATACTTTCTGCTACGTGAACAGTACTATTCACGAAGCGCGGAACCGAGACTTGTCTATCTTGATCTTGACGAAGATGAAAGTTCTAAAAAACAGCATTCCTGTCTCTTTCCCGGTCAAGCCTGCTGGAAGAGCAATTCTCGTCCTGTATTTGCCCAAGCTATAGACCTCGAGCGCCACTATAAAATCGCACACTCTGCCTTCATGCAATACCCGTGCGATTACTTGGAATGCTCTAGACATAATGACCCTCTTACTAGGGAGGAACATTTGGAAGGACACTATAAGAATATCCACAAAGAAGACATTGGAACGTTCAAGCTGTCACAGCCAGAGAAAGAACGCGAATCGGAAACTGAGCGAAGCATCGATCCAAGTTGGTGGCGTTGTGGCAATTGCTTGGATAAGGTATATGTTAAGGAGAATCGCTGGACATGCCCATCTTGCAGGATGGACTGTGGAAAAAGTCGAATTGATACTCGGATGAAACAAATGTCATCGAGTTCTGTGGGCGGTAGGTCAGAAACGGCACTTGGTCGGAAGAAAAAAGAACTGCAACTACCACCCTCTGAGATGAAGGATGAGAGTCCAAAAACACAAACTCGCCACACTCCTGTTTCCGACGATCAAGTGCTAGAGGTCCACACAGAGCAGGTTTCCCGCAGCCCGATGAGAAATTCCGAAGAAGACAACGATGAGACCCAGGAAAGCATGCCTAGCCAGTTGAGTACGACCATGGGGAAAGGAAGGTCGTCACGTCTTTATTGCCAGGTAAGTTTTTTATTAACCCACTGTGAAATGAGGCACAAAAGTTTTAACACCAGCTAATAACTACATTACTTGTGCTTTAGTTATGCACCGGACTTTTCTGCCGACCGCAGAGCATAGAGCCCTGTGGTCATACATTTTGCACTCCGTGTCTTGAACAATGGCGTCGATGGCAAAATACAACTGCAGGTTACGAAATGATTGGTTCATGTCCTTCTTGCGGTAGACCCATAGAAGCAACGGGGCAGAATTCTTATATTGCCCGAGTATTGGAAAGCTTTTTGGCAGTAAACCCCGACTCGGAAGATGAGACATACAAAAAGAAATTGGAAGGGCAGCATGAGATCAATAACGATGTTTTCTTGAGAATCAACATTGGACTTTTAGAAGGCTTTGGGAAGGAAAGGCCAGGAGATCTTGACAGAAAAAGTCTGAATGTGTCAGCTCCCTACGCACCAAGTCTGCCGCCATTGCCAACAAGGGAGCAATGCTTTTCCTTAACAGAGGCACAGTGCCGCAGAATACTGATGCATATGGACCCAAACAATGAGAGGGCTAACAAGAACTGGGAATTGGTGCATCAACCCGAGTTGATCCGGCTCTATATGACCATGATTAGTCTTCCACAGATTCAAGATTATATGAAGTCAAAACTAGACTATAAGTAAGTACATGTACCAATTTTCCAAGAAAATCAATATCTTACACTGGAATTTAGTTACAGGACCTACGCCAATCGATACAAGGATTGGCATCTGCCAGTCGTCCGAGACGAAAGGAAACATGTAGTTAGGGAACTGTTTGCTTTGGTCTCAGACTCGAACTATCAAATGGTCTTGTCAAACGAGAGAGGAGTAGGGACTCTCGATGTTACTTGCCCTGTAAGCTACCCCATGTCATTTTTAAACAGTAAAACCACTATACGATCAACTACTAATAAGAGTGGACTATGTTTAGCTATGTATTGGGCTTCTTTACAACCCTCAAATCATCCTCGACTGCGGACACAACTTTTGTGAACCTTGTATTTCACAATGTCACCAATTGCAAAGTGAACGACGGAAGCGCTCCGAGTCTAACAAGATAATTTTGACCTGTCCGTTCTGTCAAAGCCCCGCACGAGAAACCATATTGGATTCTACCTTGAACAAACGCTTGGGGGAGTATCTCGCCGCAAATCCAGATAAAGCGAATACCGAGGAGTACAGACAAAAGTTGACAGGGCAGTATATTCTTGATGATGAGGCATTTTTGAGAATGGACTTGGGTTTTGTGGGTGCAAAAAAAATACGGCCAGCTACTTCAAAAGATATTAGCGAGAAGACTGATTCGGGTACTAGCCACCTTCAAGATGCTGACGCCCAGAGCCTGAAATCGAAAGGGAAACGGCCAGAGAGAACCGTTTACGAAGAACTCCAGGAAGATGAAATTCTTGCCTTGGCTGCTGTTTACAGAGACGATTTCCGCAGGACAGAGACAGGACCATGGGCCCAAGGTCCTGCTTTCGAGATCAAAATCAGATCATCTAGTAATCCTCAGACTTCAGTAACTCTCGACGTGGGATTTACGTCGAATTATCCAAAAGATCCGCCATTATTGGTATTGAGGTGGGGAGAAAACAGTCCTGATGATATGCGCCTCAAGCTCTCGCAGATCATCGAGACAATGCCTAAAGAACTGGCAGGCGGTGAGCAGGCTATGATTATGGATATCGTGAACGCTTGTCAAGATGTTCTTGAAAATGAAGTCCAAGCTCAAACCGAGGAAACAAATTCATCAAAGGAAGAGGAAGATATTTATTCGAAGTGGATGACTGTAAGTGATCTTTATCAACCATTCATTAGACCCACAATAACTAATAGATAATAAGGGACCAAAAACATTAGAGGACGACTCCGGGTACCAAAGGCGGAAACAATGGCTTGCTGATTCCGGGAAACCACTAGCGAGAGCAGTCAGATTCGCGGTTGCAGAAAAGATTCCGATGGAGAACAATTGGCAAAAGTTTCGAGACCATCTTCTCGGTTCCTGTCCGAATTCAACAGCTTTGATGCTAGATGAAAGCCGCGATTACATCAATGAACTCTACATCAAGTATACCAAGGCACAGGAGTCTCAAACGACGTCTTCTCGCTCTCCAGCAAAGGAAAGCGATGAGGAACTTCACGAGAATACCGTCAACATTGATTCCGGCTCTGAGGCAGAACAAGCATTAGAATCGACCTCTCAGGTGGAAGCAGAAGACCGTGTGTGGGATCCAAATAAGTGCTTGTATGTTGGACTGAGTGATTAAAATATAACGTTTTCACTAACTTTTCTAGTTGGTGCTTACTGGATGAGAATCATTGGGAAAATAGGGAGGATGAGGACGAGAAAATATACATGACGTGTTGCACTTGCGGCAATCATGGTTAGTGAAACATTGATTGGGCCATTCGCTGCTATTATACTAATTACAGTTTAGCTCATTGGCGATGTGCTATCAACGCTCAGGTTATAACAGTAGATGATGGTTCGTTGCGCTGTAATTTAAATGCCGTGGAATCTTTTGCTAATTTTGATCTAGATCCAGAGAAATGGTACTGTTCTAGATGTATTTCCCAAAAATTTGTACCAGACACCGCTACCCGGGCAAGAGAAGAGTACCTCGATCTCACTGCGGAAGAAACCCTCCTCCTCAGACTCACAGAAAAGAACAATATGCCTTGGAAGGAGGTTGCTGCGTTGTATAATGAGAGGAGGAACACGAATTTGAAAGTTCCAGCGTAAGTAACCTTCCTCAAACTCCCGTCTTCTGGGTCTTTTGAGAAATATAGTGCTAATGTGTTGTTTTGTAGTTTACAAATGCGTAGGAAGCGCTTGGTATATTTGTCCTTTCTCTTGCATGCAGATTCTTTAAACTCCGTTAAATACACTAGCTAACTCAGAATCCCCGCCTTTAGCTTGAGAAATTAAGTCAGGTCAATCTCTCTCCAGATCGACTTCCTAAAAAATTGCTCTCCTCGGCTAAAGACAACACCAAACCAGACTTCCAATCAGTCTTTGACCAACCAGAATTACCTTTGGACAGTTCTCATTCATCGCGCAAGAGCAGCCCAGAAGTGGACGAAAAGGAACAAGATCCCGGCTCTCAACATGAGGTAGGTCTTGCCATGGATCCCGCCCCAACTCCCATCGATGCTACTCCACAGGTAGAGCTTCTCTACAGTCTCCCCTCGGTGCGAATAGTCGCTTTTACCCCCTCTACCACCACTCCCGAGCCAGGTTCTGGCGGCAACGGAAGTCCTATCGTGGAAGAAAGACCCGGAACAATCCCCTGGACATCCCAATATGAATGGACGATAGCTGTCGGTCCGTTACGAATATATCAAACTCCAGGATCCGTCCCTTTACTAAACTGCCAAAATGAATTACAACCTTTGTACCCTGAAATACAGTCATGGTGTGTAGATGGAGATAGTAAATTCGTTCTGGCGGCAACGCGCTCACAATACTGGCGAATCGAGGTTCCAAATACAGATCAGAAGGAAAGGATGAGGGTGGAGGAACTGAAGGCAGTACTCTCTAAGATATTACTATACGAGAAAACACCATGCCCCTTTCAGAGACATTCCATAGTTGAAGAAGGGTCTCTCACATCGCAGAAGAGCGGAGAGCCGCAAGCCTACTTTTCACCAACAGTTGGACTCGCTCGACTGGATCACGGTAATCGTCTCAAATGTGCACACAATGGTTGTAGCAAGTTTTACACAGACCCAGAGGAGGAATGTCATTATCACTCTGGTGAATACCTAATCTCCCACTCGATGGTAAAACGTTGGAATTGCTGCAAGAGGGCAGTTCATGCTTCCGTCGAAGACACAATCCCGCCCTGCACAATCGGGAAACATGCCACAGCGGACCAAATTCGCCAACAGAGGGAGGAAAATCGATCCGGGAAAAATGTGGCTGAAGACAGTGATTCAGATGTGGTACCAGAGAGTACAGTTCAATTTCCTTCTACAGAGAAGGGATAAAGCCCACTCCCATTTAGGAAACCCCCAGACCAAAAACCGTACGGTTTGGGCGCCTATCCAGGTGAAAATAGTCGCCTGAGCATATGGCTCAATGTTCTCGAATCAACCGATGTTCTGCCTACAAACGTCAACAGTTTGGAGGACGCAATCGAATACAAAGACAGACTTCGAGGATTGGCAAGAGAGAATCTGAGTGAAGAACAGATCCGTAACATTGTGGATGCTGCGAAACAATTTGCGGGGTTCAGAAATAGGACATTGGGATTCGAGGACTTGTACTCAGCGTTGGATGGGTATAAATTGGGAAAGGGTACCGGCAACAAGACATCGGAAGCAGGAATTTCCGTTCAAACACAGCAGGTACTAAGGTGGAATTCCCCTCATGGCAGTGACCAAGATCCTACTGTAAGTCACCGCATCTGTTAGTCCCTTTGCTCGTTCGGATCACTAGCTAACAATCTAAACAGAGGGGTTCTGATACCAAATTACCAGAACAAGCACCCGTCTCTTCACCAATACCTGACGGCGAAGGAATTCTTCTCAAATGACAAGAGCTGCCAGCAGGCAAAGAAACCAGTGAGACGAACGAAGGTGGCCTCAAGTGTGTACACAGACCATGTGGCAAGTCGTATATAGACCCAGACGAAGATTGTCATTATCATCCTGGCACACCAATCAACGACGGTCTGATGAGTTGGAGTTGCTGCGAACCTCACGCCCTTACCATTGGTGAATTCCTCTCCATTCTACCTTGCACAACAGGAAAACACGCCACGGTCGCCGAAGTAGAAAAAGAGTCGGAGACATCGGACACCCCTAGCGCTGGGAAGCTTTCTCCGCAGAGAGCGGCTGCCACTTTTCTAGTGCCAGTCACGGATTCGAACGAAGATGGGAATGGAAGTGAGGGGTACTCACCTACTTAGTCAGATGTCGAAAAATGGCACGGAGAAGACAATTTCATTCCAGAAACAAAACGAATCCCGGCTAAAGAAGAGGGTTACAAAATATGGCTCAGAATTCTCGTCGAAGGAAAGGGCATTCCCCTCCCAGGTCTTACATCCGAAGTCTTCCAAGAAAATGTTCACAAACTCGCAAAAGAGGAGCTTAACGGCTCACAGATTAGCAACAAAGTCTATAGCGCGAAACGAGCTGCTGAGCTTAGCGGAAATCCTCTCGAATTTAGTTACTTTTTGTTTCTAGGGTTGGCGGCAATAGTATTTGGAATATTGTACCACCACGATAATATTATTGGAACCCACTTAAATACACACTATGTTTACGCTTTAAATACTACGATACCCAACAATAATATCGTGAATATTATTGGTATTTTGATTGATACCACGATAAGATCGTAGTGTTAAATTAAAGCTCAAAATTAAAGTTTTACCCCGGATTTTAGCCCATTTCTTTTTCAGCCTCAACTTTTAGCACTATATGTCACAACAACTAGCCAATTAAATGTGCAGCTTAATAGCTTGCACTTTAGAGATAACTAGATAGAGTATTTTTTTTAAAAAAAAAGATTTATGTAAATAGCTATTAAATTAAGCTTAGCAGCCACCTGTAAGCCTAAAGTTTTAAAAGTAGACCGTGCGAGATGCTAAGAATCAACAACACCAAGGGCAAACCTTTCCTGTACTGGTACGACAAGCGTACTCGACAAGCTTAAACCCATCTACTGTATCTGCTAAAACCTCCTGTGCCTTTACGGCTTCGCCGGGTGCCAATTGGCCACCAAGAACCGCAAATGGCCCAACCGCCCCTTTCACCCCATGCGACTAATACAGCCGCAAAAGCAATCCCCCCCCTC